>JARHVA010010784.1:0-129371 GCA_037957365.1 Torreya grandis
ATCCATTATCATCAATCCCTTTATACACACACACACACACACACACACACACACATACATAGATATATATATTTGAGTCTCCCTTGCCTCTACCTTATATATATCATCTCCATATTTAGGTCTTTTAGGGATTTTAAAAACTCCCCCACCCCTATATATCTATCTAGAGGGGGAGGAACTTGCATCGATATGACTATCTAAATGAGCATGGTTGAGATGGTGAGGTTTTCCCATATATAATAATATTAAAATAGATTGGTTCATAAAAAGAGGAAGTGCCATATAAATGTATGGTATAATCCCCATTTTTTTCATTTATACATGCACTTGGCTACCTGAATAGATATACAAGGTCACCCTCATCTATATATAAAGACAAAGGTAAGTGGGTTAGGATTCAAGGAAGTGGAGGAGATTGACTAAAAATATATCACTTGATAGTGAGAATATATATAAGGGAGTTTGGGTCAAGGTGGAATAGGATAATATAGGCATGCCCCAACCCTACTGCACTCCCCATACCCCCCCCCCCCCCCCCCCCCCCCCCACACACACACACACTTTGAAGGGGAGTGGTTTTACCCAAATAAAGGTCGGCTATAAATTAAAAAACCATGAAATTGAAATTTATGGTGTTCCATATTTTATTAGATAAATGATAAGCCTTGACTATTATATAATTTATATTTAATCAGTGTTCTAATTTTTGAAAAAGTATGTCATTGAACCTCTATGTTAAATTTAGTTTATCAAATTAATTGTTGAATTTGATTAATTGATAGTAATTTAATAATTAACTCAATAATGAAGTTTATTTTTTTTCAAATTACATGTATAAATTAAAATTAAATTAATTATAAATAAATTTTATTTAATAAAATTATTATAAAATTTTATGTCATCTCAAAAGTTACTTGAAAATTTTAAGAATTATAATTATTTCATAAAATAACTATCAAAAAAATCTAAATACCCATTTAATGTATAAATATGTTTAATATATTTTTGATCTCTATTTAAGTTAGAAGTAAAATATGAACCATATTCATTTTCCTAAATATGTATTAAAAGTTCAAAATAATAATACCTAAATAAAATAAAATAATTATTTTATGACATAAAATAAGTCAACAATATTGATGGAAAGTACCTTTACACAAATTTTACTGGGATACATTCATAATGTTGAATATTTTTTCATATTTTAGATTAAATTTCAAAATTTGAAACCATAACATCAAATCTACATATCCAACCCACAACAAATACATTCAAATTCAAACTTAGTTTATTTTTATGACATCGAATGTTTTATTTTTGTAATGTTGAATATTTTTCTAATAAGTGAAATTAATTTTTCATAATCGAAACCATAACACCAAAACTTTATATCCTACCCAAAGGGTGAAATTAACTTTTCATAATTAAAACTTTAACACCAAAACTTCATATCCAGCCCATAAGAAATACATTCAAGCATAAAATGTGTTTTTATTAATAATGTTTAAACTTAACAATGAAATACAAGAAATAAGATCACAAAATTAAAAAAAAAACCTATAAGGATTTTTAAAAAATCCACTAATTTAATGTATTAAATTAAAATATAGAACTATATGTTTTAAATGAGAGCTATACGAGTTCAAAAAATATTTCATTTAGTAATAACCATTTTATTTAAAAAATTAAAAAAGAAAAAAAAAAGTTTTTAATAGAGAAAAAGTCTTTTTTTGGTACTAGAACTTGAAAATAATTTATATGCATGTTCTTACATGGCACCACCATGCCCCAACCATGGTGAGGAAAATAATTTATGTCACCATGGGGAGGAAAAATTATGCTTCCACATATTTTATACATGTCTAGCATGGCATTCAATATCATAACATATAAGAACTATTGAGATGTTGTCATTGATGTCAAAGGGTTTACTATTTAGTAAAGAATATGGTCATTGATGTCAAGGAGTTTATGTAGAGTCCATAGCTATTGACTGAATCTATAACATGCCATGAAAGTTGTTTTTGGTGAAGTAGACAATTAGCCAAGAGACTTATCTATATTTAACATCATATGGGGTCACAAAATAGATTTCAAAATTAATTCAGACTAAAGACCATTGTATAAACTATTCTATGTGAAGGAAGGTGATCTAAGGATTATGGAAAATAATATCATGTATAGAGCTACTAGGTGAGCATCTATGGACTACATTAGGCATGATATGGACTACACTAGGCATGCTATAGATTGTATTAGGCTTGTTACAGATTGTATCAAGCACGTTATGGATTACATCAAGTATGTTATAGATTGTATTAGGTTTTATACAGACTACATCAGGCATGCTACAGACTACATTGGGTTTTCTATGAACTACATCAAGCATGTTACAAACTACATTATATTTACTATGGACTATATTAGGCTTGATACATACTACATCATGGGTGCTACAGATTGCATCATAGCTACTAAAAATTGCATCAAGACTACTATAAACTTCATTAGGTTGATACTAAATGTATTATAATAATTTATTGATCCATCCCAACTTTGTAACACTCAAGTTGACCTATGTGAGTGAGATTTTATAAAAGCTAATGTGAATTATGTTTTTAAAAGAGAATAAATAATTATATAATTGACTATAGAGTTTTGTTTGGCTAACTTTCATGAATTTGTTGATCACTATCCTTTATATAAGTAATATCAAATTATACTTTTAGTGAATATGGAAATAGAGGAATAATATTAAATAAGGATCAGAGCAAAGGTTTGTTGAGGAACAAATGGCTAGAGAGGATGAATATATAAATTCACTAAGGAGTAGAGCAGAGGTTTGCTAAGGAATGGATGGCCAAAGATGAATGAGTATGAAATCATCAAAAGATTCATAGGGAGATTAACCTTAGAGTATATAGAATCATCTAAAAGAGATAAGTAGAATAGGTAGAGTTGACAGAATCTTTGAAAATAAAGAGTAGAGAAAGAACAATTAGAGAAATCAAAATTGTACCATCATTTGTTGAGAGAAAGGTGGATGATTTGAAGTAACTGAATTGATGCTTGAAAAAGGGGGTTGAAGCCTCCTATAGATTAGTGTCTACAAATCAAGGAGTTGGTACTTCTTAGCAAGTGGGTGCTTGTTGAATCCTTTTTTCAAGTTGGTGATTGACTATTTGGGATTAGTGCTTCAAGATGAGTTAGTGCTCAACAATCTTGTTGACTAATTGTATATTTAATTTAGGACATGTAGTCCATGCAGTGATTATTGTGGATTTTATTCCCTTTAAGGGTTTCCCACCTATATCATGTGTTATGTCTTTATGTTCCTTACTATCATTTTATGGATTCTATATTGATTCTTGATTAATGAACTAAAGAATTAGAAGAAATTTTTAATATTTGACTAATTCACCCCCCTCTCAGTGGATATTCTTTGAACAATTGGTATCAGAGCAGGTCCTTAAAGGTCAGGCTTGATAGTTGGGAGGTAGATCCTAAGAAGCATAATTTCTAATCATCAAGTACAAGAAGGTTCTTCAACAAATAAGGCCCCTTTTTTTATTAGAGTCAATTATGATTTTTGGAGAATTAGGATGAAGACCTATTTGATGTCTCTTAGTTTTGACATTTGGTAGTCAGTCATAGATGGGCATACTATCTGTCAAACTCCTCCAACTAACACTATAGGAAATAAAGCAAATGAGAACAATTCAAAGTCTATGAATGCTATATTGTGTGGATTGGTATAGTCTAAGTTTGTTAAGGTGATTAAATGTGAGTTACCTAAGGTAATTTTGGATAATTTATAGCTCATCTATAAAGGTGACACCAAGGTAAAATTGGTGAAACTTTAGACCTATAGAAGACAATTTGAAGGTCTAAATATGAAGGAAAAATATAATATTGTAGCATATCCTCTTAGAGTTGATGAAGTAATTAACATAATAAGAGGTCTTAGAGAAAAGGTTAGTGAGTCAAATATTATTCAAAAGGTTCTAAGATCATTGACTCTAAGATTTGACTTAAATGTGTCAGTAGTTGAAGAAGTAAAAGACTTAGACAAGTTATAAGATGATGAGTTTCATAGAATACTTATTGCCTATGAGATGAGGATTGATGAGGAAAGATATTTCAAAAGGGAATCAACCTTCAAGGTTGTAAAGAAAACTCATATAAAAAAGGTTGAAATTGATAATGACACTAATATTGATGAAGATAAATCTGAAGCCTTATTTGTGAGGAAATTGAGAAAAGGTTTAGGTAGGTACAAAGGCAAGATACCATTCAAATGTTTAAATTATGGAAATATTGGTCATTTTACTACTATGTGTCCTTAAAAGGAAAAACACAATCATGATGAAGAACATGATGAAGAGAATAAGAATTCTAACAAGCATGACAAGAGCAATACAAATTTCAAGAAAGGTAACTATAAGAATAAGTTCTTAAATTAAAAAAAGAGTATATATTCTAAAGAAGATAGTAGATCTTCTAAATTCATTGATAAATATATCTTAGATAGTGATGACTACAATTTAGACCATAGAAGTGATGAAGCTTTGTTCATGGCCATTGAAGTTGAAGATGGGAATAGTCCAAAAGAACAAGTCTTTATGGATGATAAAAAAGTGGATGAAGAAGAAGCTAAGGTTGATATTGAAGAGGAAATTATCATTGATTTAAATGAATTAAAGATTCAAATAAATAAAAACCAAAATTTGAAGTCTCTAATCAAAATTCATGAAGAATAGATATGTATCCTGGAAATCAAAATAACTGAGAGTGCCAAGGAAGTTGAGGAAGTCATCAATAATCTCAAGACTCAGAAGAATAAAATGCAAATCTAAAGTACAAGGAAGGAAAATTCAATGAGTAAAAATCTAAGATAGGTTCATTGAATTCAAATTTGGAATAGTTCACAATTAAATTGAACAATTGTCAAAAGTTTGAAAAGAATAATGGAATTATTGATGACATATTGAATAGTCAAAGGTAACCTCTCATCAAATAAATCCTTGGTTACATATATGACTAGAAGAGTAGTAATGAAATGTAGAATATCAATAAGCCAAAGACATATGCTGATGCTCTCAAGAAATCTGAGATTGTGAATGACAACCAGATGCAAGATAGGTCAAGAAGATTATCACTCATCTCAGAAATAACAAAATTGTCAATATGCCTTTCAAAAATATTTAGAGATCAATTTCTATTAGATTATTGAATGCAATAAGGTACACGAATTCCTTTTGTGGATTCTATTTTTCTTGTCATCAATTTGGACATAGATTTGTAGATTGTAGATCAAATTCTAGAAATAATCATGCCTGGAAAAGTGATATGAATAGTCATGGATTTCCAAAAAAAAATCTTAAATTCATTTGTGTAAGGGTCAAATATCAATAGAATTAGTGTGATTTATTACAACTATAATAAAATTGGATATATTAAAAGATTATGTTGATTATATTATGCAAAACCCCCTAGTTAAAATAGGATGGTGTATGTTCCAATTGATAAGAAGTTAGAACCTTTGAAAATACTGAAAAAGGAACAAGAAAATGATGATCAAAAGGAAGAAGAATCCATGTTAGCACAAACTAATTTTCTCATTCGATATGAGAGTTTGAAATGGTACATTGATAGTGATTGTTCAAGCTATATAATAGGTGACAAGAATAAATTTATATCTTTGAAGAAGACTAATGAAGGTATAATCAAGTTTGGATATAATACAACTAATATTATTGGCAAGGGAATACTAAGTCTTGACAATGGGAAATATAGAACTGAGAATGTGTTATATTTAAAAGTACTGAAGCATAATTTGTTGAGTGTTAGTAAAATATGCAATCAAGGATATAATCTGAATTTTTATGCTAAAGGATGATAAATAAGAAAATCAAGTTTCAGAAGATTGGTAGTAGATGTTAGCAGGAATGCAAATAATTTGTATGTTTTGAATGAGATCAAGAAGGACAAGTGTTTTACGAGTCAAGTGGATGATAGATATTTTTGGAATAGAAGAATGGGACATATAAAATTTGAAAACTTAGTAAAGATAAGTAATAATCAATTAGTTAGGAACATGTCTAAGATCACTAATCCTATAAACACCCTGTGCAAGGCATGTCAACATGGAAAACAAACAAGAAGAAGGTTCAAGACAAAACAATATTCAACCACAAAACCTTTAGAGTTGATTCATACATATCTATGTGGTCCAAACATAACTCAAAGTATTCAAGGTGAAATTTACTTCATGCTTCTCATTGATTATTTTACTAGAATGATTTGGGTTAATTTCTTGAAGGAGAAATCTGAGGTTCTAGATAAGTTTAAGGCATATAAGGTTCTAGTTGATAAGGAGATGGACTTAAAAATCAAGTGTCTAAGATTTGATGGAGGAGGAAAATTATGGTCAAATGAGTTTTATGAATTTTATAAGGAACATGAAATCAAGAGATAGTTTTTAGATGCAAGGACACCACATCAAAATGGTGTGGTAGACAGGAAGAACATGACTATTTATGAAATGGCCAGGACAATGTTAAATGAGTCTAAATTGTCTGATAGATTTTAGAGAGAGGATGTAAACACAATATTACACATTTTAAACAAAGGTTAAATTAGAATAAAAAATAATAAGACCCCCTATGAACTATTGAAAGGTAGACTAGCTTTAGTGGAACACTTTAGAGTGTTTGGAAGCATGCATTTCATCAAGAGAGAAGAAGAGGATCTAGGAAAATTTTATTCAAGGGCTTATGAAGGAATCTTCCTTGGATATTCTTTAGTTATTTCTACATATAGATGCTATCACACGAGACTAAAAAATATTGTGGAGAGTAGACATGTGAGAGTGGATGAAACTAGATCTAAGAAGGTTAGCACATAACCAAGAATTCATGTAGAAGATCTTGACCTCAAATAAGAAGAAAGAACATTGGAAGAAGAATAAGTAGCATAAGAAAGTCAAGAAGAATAATAATGGGAATATATAAGGGCACCTTGTATATTTTTTCAAAATAATCATGTAAAAAGTCAAATCATCAATGATATTAATGCTGGAGTGCAAACTAGGAGAAGGTTTATGAATACATAAAAAATGTAAACTTCTCTCTATTTTCAAAGATTTAACCAAAATATTTTTTAGAAGATAGAAGTGATAAAAATTGGGTGAATGCTATGGAGGAAGATCTCAATTAGATTGATAAAAATGAGACTTGGGAACTTATTCCCAGACCTAAGGATAAGAATCTCATTGGAACCAAATGGGTTTTTTGGAAAATATTGAATGAAGATGGTTAGGTAATGAGAAATAAATCAAGGATAATATGTAAATTATATGCTCAAGTAGAAGGTGTTGACTGTGAAGAAAATTTTTCACCTATGGCAAGACTGGAAGCCATAAGACTATTTTTGGCATATGCTAGTTTCAATAATTTCAAGATATATCAGATGGATGTAAAGTCTGCATTTCTTAATGGAAATATGGAAGAAGTGTATTTAGAGAAACTTGAAGGTTTATCTTTGTTAGGAAATAAGGACTATGTCTATAGACTGAAGAAAGCATTATATGGGCTAAAGTAATCCCTTAGATCATGGTATGTAGTACGTGATATATACTTGATTGATCAGGGTTTCAAGAGACGTGTTATTGTTAGTAATCTTTACATCAAAATAGAAGTTGAGCATCAATTAATAATAGTAGTATATGTTTATGATATTATCTTTGGTTGTGACTATGACAAGATGTATAAATAGTTTATAGAAGTAATGTAACAAGAATTTGAGATGTCTATGCTAGGGGAACTATCATTTTTTCTTAGATTACAAGTAGTTTAGTCAAATAAGGTAATCTCCATCTCTAAAACTAAGTATATTAAGGAAATGTTAAATAATTTGATTTGGAAGACTGTAAATTAGTAAGTACTCTAATGATAACAAGTTGTAAGTTGAGTCAAGAAGATAAGTCATCAAAAATCAATCAGACCTTGTATAAATCTATGATTGGAAGTCTATTATCTAGTACTACATCAAGACATGATATCATGCAAGTAGTAGGTCTAGTGACTAAATTTTAGGCAAAACTAAAAGAGACACATTTATAAGTAGTCAAGAGGATATTCAAATATGTTAAAGGTATTATGGACTTTGGTTTATGGTACTAAAAAGGTAAGGATTTCACTTTAACAACATATACAGATGTAGATTGGGTAGGTAGCATTGATGATAGAAAGAGGACAAGTGGTGGTGTATTACTTCTTAGAAAGAGTCTTGTGTCATGGTTGAGTAATAAACAACCATTAGTTTCCTTATCCATAGTTGAAGTTGAGTATATAGCAACAACATCATGTTGTACATAGATTTTATAGATGAAATAGACCTTGAGTGATTTTAAGAATAAGAATGATAGTTCAATTTCTATATTTTGTGACAATACCAATTCCATTAACATATCTAATACTCCAATCATGAATTATAGGACTAAGCATATTCCAATCAAGTATCATTTTATAAGGGAATAAGTAGATGATTAGATTATCAAACTAAAGTATGTAACCACAAAACAATAAGTTGCATACATTTTTTCAAAACCTCCCAAGGGAAACATTTGAGTTCTTAAGGAAAGAATTCAAAGTAATTAATTATTATATTAGTCACTAAGAAGGTTATGGAAAAAGGGGGAGATAACATTTAGGTATCTTTTATCTCTGAGGATCAAGAGTTAAGAGTCTATAATAGTCAAAATATGTTCATGTGGAAGTGAGTAGTATCTTATAGTTTTCTAAGGAGAAGTTTATGGAATTTTCATTAGGGAAATAAAGATGGATATTATCAATTTTGAAAAAGAAACACTTTTTTTGGGATGAAATAGATTTCAGGTTGTGTAACCCTTTGTCATTGATGTCAAAGGGGGAGAATTAACAAGATGACTATTTTCAAGGAAAAATAGTTTAGTAGTAGAGATAGGTGTATAAGGGAGAAATAGAAAGTTGTGTAACTACTATATAGTTTCCATTGGTGAAGAAATGATAGGGGAAAGAGTAAACTAAGGTCAAGTTTTGGTGTAAAGGTATGTTCATTGAAAGATAAAATCTTCTCAGGTCATCAACTTGTAAAGGTTTCCTATGAATGACAAAGGGGGAGTTTGTTGAGATGTTATCATTGTGTCAAAGGGTTTGCTATTTAGTAAATAATATGGTCATTGATGTCAAGGAGTTTCTATAGAGTACATATCTATTGAATGATTCTATAGCTTACCATAAAACTTATTTTTGGTGAAGTAGACAATTAGCCAAAAACTTGTTATCTATATTTCACATCATTCAGGTTAAATAGAAATATATTGTAGAATTAATTCAGACTAAATACCATTGAATGTGATGCTCTATGTGAAGGAATGTGATCTAAGGATTATGGAGAATAAGATCATGTCTAGATCTACTAGGCAAGTAACTACATACTACATCAGGCATGCTATAGATTGAATTAGGCATGCTACAGACTACATCAAGTTTATTAGAGACTATATCAGGCATGCTACAAACTGCATTAGGTATGTTATGAACTACATCAAGTTTACTATGGAGTGCATCAAGAATGATATAGACTTCATCATGTTTACTATAGACTACATCAGGCATGTTATGGACTATATCATATTTGCTATGGATTGCATCGGCCTTATTATGGATTGCATCAGAATTGCTACAAACTACAACAAGACTACTACAAACTTCATTAGGTTGACACATGTATTCTAATTATTCTTTGGTCTATTACAACTTTATTTCACTTAGGCCAACCTATGTGAGTGAGATTTTATAAAATCTAACGTGAATTATGTTTTTAAAAGGGAATAAATCATTATATAGTTGACTATAGAGTTTTATTTGGCCAACTTTTAGGAAGTTATTGATCACTGTCTTATATATAAGAAAGATCAAATTGTCCTTTTGATGAGTATAGACATAGAGGATTAATATTCACTAATGAGAAGAGAAAATGTTTGTTGAAGAATGAATGGATAGAGTGGATGAATATATAAATTTTCTAAGGAGAAAAATAGAGGTCTAATAAGGAAAGGATGGTTAGAGAGGCAAGCGTATGAAATAATTGAATGATTCATAGGGAGAATAACCCTAGAGTATATAGAATCATCTAAAAGAGATGAGTAGAGAAGGCAAAAATTACAAATTCTTTGAAAATAAAGAGTAGAGAAAGATGGCCTAATGTGTCTATTTGATTGACAAGAAAAAAATAACAGAATTAGAGAAAGCAAAATTATACCATCATTTGTTGAGAGAAGTAAATGATACAGTTGGATGATCTAAAATAGCTAAGTTGGTGTTTGGTAAAGGGGGTTGAAGCCATTTTAGATTAGTGTCTAAAAATCAAGGAGTTTGTGCTTCTTAGAAAGTGGGTTCTTTCTGAATCATTTTGTCAAGTTGGTGCTTGACTATTTGGGGTTGGTGACTCAAGCTAAGTTGGTGCTCAATAATATTGTTGAGTCATTGCATATATGATTTAGGACATGTAGTCCATGTAGTGATCACTGTGGGGTTTCTTCTCTTTAAGGGTGTCCCACCTATATCATATGTTATGTTTTTATGTTCTTTATTGTGGTTTGATTACTCTATGGATTATGTATTGAGGCTTAACTAACAAACTAAAGAATTAGAATAAAGTTTTAATATTTCACTAATTCACTCCATATTAGTGGTTTTGATTCCAAAAATAACACCATTTTTCCTAAATTCATTATAATCCATAATGAAATCCATGTTCCTCTTGTTTCCTTCCACATTTTGCATGCATGTATACCTAGGCACTCAACTACAATAGTGTCAATGCATGCCTTATTTTAATGTAGATGATATTTATAGATTATGTAGCACCTTAATATTGTACATTTTGAAAAATCAGACCTTGGCTATTCCTTTTAGTTTTAGACCTTTTCCTGATTTCGCAAGTTTTGCATCTACTTTATCTTGTGCCCCTTGCCTAACTCTTAGTCCAACTAGTCGTATGTTAATGACCTAGGCCTTTTATCTTGCCCATAATGCTTAAAATTTAATTATATTCCACCTCTAAAAGTTATGAGCCTTTACCTATTTTTTTCTACCTAAACACTAATGCCTGAGACAAACACTAACATCGATGCTAGTGTTTTGACTCGACACAAGTATCCAATGCGATAACTTCATCTTACTTGTAAATGAAATGTATCTTAATGGTCAACATATGTGATTTAATGTGAGTTAATTATCTAAAGGGATTTATATAAATATAATATCAATCCTCACCTACAAGACCAAGAGAGATCAAGGCACCTTTTCAAAAAGTACTCTATCAAGAATTCAATTGAACAAAGCTTCCCTATTTACATACCAATCATAAGGTCATCACATATATAGTTTTGAAGTAATAAAGGAGTATCCCAAGAGATACATTTTCAAAGTTACAAGCTAGGTCATTATTATACTTGCTTATCACATATTGCATGATTCACACACAAGGAAACACGTAGGGGAGAACTACATCAATTTGAGGCCCTCTTTTAAGTATTGGCTATGTATGAAGTGCCCACTGAAGATGAGATCTTTGGGGTTATATCAACACCAAGTGTACACTAACCCATTTTCCCCCAAGTTCAACATGAAGATGAAGAACTAAGGTTTTACAAATTCAAGATGAGAGGCAATCCATGACCTAGATCTGAATAAACCAGAGTGAAGGTGAAGTCAAACCTTGAAGCATCTAGGTGGTCATATATTTTTGTAATAGTTATTCCATACATGACACTTGCATTAAACCCAAATATTAATATTGACCTAACCATATCAGGATATCTTTAGTGTCTAGAGTTCTAGAGGCAATTAATCCAAAATTAGATGACTATTCTAGAATCATTTGCCATCCTGCTTTCTATTTATTCCTGATCCAACACTACATTAGCATAAAAAACTAAGTACATTACTTTCTTTTCAATTACATACACATCTTAGTTTTACATTCTATATTTAGCCTATTCTCAACACATGAAATTTAGTGTATGTTTATATTTAAGTTTAACACCAAATTGGCCTACTGTAGATATGATTATCACCCTTGTGCTTATTCATTTCTATATACCCCTTTAATGTCTAGATAACCCTAATCTAAACAACATTTTAGGGTTAAAAATTTAGTGAAATTAATCTTTGAACATTAAACCTTAGGTCAATTAGGGTTTTATATTTTTTCCTAATTGTTATACTTTGATGTAAATTTTAAATTATTTATTTGTGAAGCAATGGAAAATGTTAATGGAAAAACTTGATTTCAAATGGAAGATAAAGAAGCATTGATTACTCATCTCAATAATAATAAGAGTTTAATGGATGCATTTTTGTATATTATAAGAGATGAAATAATTAAACCTGATAAAACTAAGGCTTATTCACCTAGTGATAATGAGTATTTAGAATTACTACAACTAATTCCATATTAATCATTCAACCTACATCTAGTGGAAGCATAGATTATGTCTTTTAATTTTTTTCACCTAAAACTACTATTACTAAATCTACCATGGAATTATAAATTTTTTCAACTCAAATAATAATTTGAATGCTGATTACTACTCAAACCATGTTTACATACCCTTTAGTAACTAATTAAATTGATAATATAAATCCCAATGGGTCTATAGATCAAACACTCCTTCAAGTTATGAAGACCTTGGAGACAAAGTTACAAACATTGAACAAAATTCTTTAAAATATCCTTATGCTATTGATTCGTAAGATGTGTTTCATAACCCTCTTAAACTTGAAATATATTTTCATGCTTTTCCAGCTAGTTTTTTTGCATCTAAGTTCACATTTTATGATGAAAAAGGTGATCCTAAGCAACATCTTTGATCCTTTTATGTGGAATGCCTTGACTATGCCTGTAATGATGAAATGTGACCAAATTATTTCCAAGAGGCCTCAAGGACTATGATTTGAAGTGGTTATATGATTTATCTATCTAATATATGAAAGCATTCAAACCTCCTAAATTTTTTTTTAGAAGACTTTTTCATTAATATTTCTGGAAAGGTTTCCTATGCTGAAATTGTCAAAATCAAACAAGAAACCAATGAACTTATTAATGACCATGTCTGAGATATAAGATAGTGATATCTAAAATGACCAATCCTATGGTAGATAAGGCTTTGAAATACATATTAAATCAAAGTTTGCTTTCTCATTTACATGAGTCAATTATTTATAACAAGTTTAAATCTTTCAATGACTTATGCCATGTTATACAGAACCATGAAATTAATCTTATTTCATTAAATAAACTCAAGTATGTAACAAACACACCAATTGCATCTACATCCAATAATAAGTTTAAAACCAAACCAAGTTATAAGGTAAAACCTCATGAATCTACAAAGTAAAAAATCCACCATGGTTAATATAGTTTCAAAATATTATAATCAACTTATTTTATCTAATGCACCGAGTTAGTTTTATCATTTACCTAAGTCCCTAGCTTCATTACTCCCATGGTTACTAGAGTGTCAACTTAGATATTTCCCTCATTATATAGAGGTTGATATAAATATACATATACCCAAAACATATGATGTGAATGCATATTATTATTATCATTAAGGACTAGGGCATTCTACAAACAAATGCTTTACCTTGAATCACAAGATCTAAGATCTTATCAATGACCAAAAGCTTACATTTGATGATCCTCCAAAGGAATCAAGTTCACAACCTAGTGATCACTAAAAACAAAAAATATTTAACAATCCTTTAATAGACCATTCTAAGAAAGAACCAGAAGTGAAAATGGCATATAATGAACATCCTCCTCCATCACATTATTGGTAACCACTAGATGGGATTATTGTTACTTATACATGACATATACCTCCTATGAATTAAAGTCATATTACTTTCGATGATAGTGAGATTAAGGATGATGACTCTTATTTTCTTTATTCATTTAAGCATATCTTGATAAACACCCTATATGTAGTATTATGATTGATAATGGTGTAAATGAGAATGTTTGCACCATGACATTACTTACACACTTGGGTTATACTCATAATGATTTACATCATTCTACTGTATAATTTAGAACATTTGATGGGACTTCCTAGAAGGTTCTTGGTGAGGTTGACCTAACTTTATAAGTTAGTCATGCACATGTGGTTACTACCTTTTTAGTTATACCTTCCACAACCATATTTTATATGTTATTGGGAAGACTTTGGATCCATACACTTTGAACAATACCTTATACAATGCATGTGTGTGTAAAATAGATTCATGCCAATTGGGTAATTATAGTTTTCATAATTCCATATGAGTATCCTCTTAAACATGAGAAAATTATACCCAAATAGTTAATTACCAAGACTATTAAGATTAATTCACTACAAAAGGGTAAGAAACAAGCAATTCCATTTACTAGGTGGTCAGTACTTGAGAGAGCATTACACCAAAGACATACAATAGATTCCATGAAATTCCAATTTACTACACACCATGATTAGATATTCAAAGCACCTACACATGATCCTATTATGGTTAGTCCAAATAAGAAACCAAACACTCAATGATGGGTTTTTCAGAATTCCATATGAGTATCCTCTTAAACATGAGAAAATTATACCCAAATAGTTAATTACCAAGACTATTAAGATTAATTCAGTGTAAAAGGGTAAGAAACAAGCAACTCCATTTACTAGGTGGTCAATACTTGAGAGAGCATTACACCAGAGACATACAATAGATTCCATGAAATTCCAATTTACTACACACCATGATTAGATATTCAAAGCACCTACACATGATCCTATTATGGTTAGTCCAAATAAGACACCAAACACTCAATGATGGGTTTCACGAACCCTTACGCCTATTACTGCTGCTACTAATTCATGACCACAATGTCCTATTTTACATACCAATACTATAGTGATAGATATTGAACCTATACGTGCTCCTTGACAACATCACAAGATTATTACACCAGGTTGGTAGTGGGGAGACATCTATGACCATACATTAGATTGAATCATAGGATTATCTTTCCTTTTTAAACATTCAAAAATACCAAAAAAATAAAAATAAATAAAAAATCCATAAATATTTTAGGCACCTACTTATTCTATTGGCTCCTTGGCATCTATGTAGTTCCATGTTGATGGATGACATATTTAATTAATTATACATACACACATGTGTGTTACACTAGTATTTGAGTGTGATACATGCATACAAAAATATATTATCTATTCCTATTTAAAATGTTTGGCCTTCCATCTACTCATGTCATGGAGATAATAGGGGCATCTGCTTCTTTGATATTGATACACATGTTATATGGTTCGATGAAAAAATTTCATTATCATATTTGAGATTACATATGTACTTACACATGCCTTTATTAAGAATTATATCATACACATGGTTCTTGATATGCTATACACTTGACATTTTTTTCTAACACATTTGATCCATGGGATAATTTAACATGTTTATGCTAGTTGTTTATGATTTACTTTATGCACTTCCTTGAGTGTATTTCCTTGCTATTATATTCCTTGTTTGAGAATTTGAATATGATACTTTATTTGTGGACCCCATTCCTATGTATGATTTATTTTACATTTACATATGTCATTATTTATTGTATGGACATTTGAATATGCAATTATTGCTTTTAGGGACATCTGACTGTCATGTCCCTATGACTGTGCGACATTTGAACATTCCCCTTGTTTGAAGTCTCCTTGGACCATTGCCTTTTGACTTGATTTTGAGTGATCTTATGTGTGTGATTATTTTTTTGTTGAGATTTTATTATTACTATCTATATGTTTCCATGATCCTTATCATGTATCTTAGGCCTTCATGTGATCACATTAGTTCTATGTGTTTCAATGATATATCTACCTAGACATGTTACTTATATATGTTACAGGGTTCCATTCACATATTATGTAATTTTTTTATTATTTTGAGGTGAAGTAACTACTATTTCCTATCTTTACTTCATCTCAAAGTGGGGCATATTAGTGGGGGCATGTTAGAGAGGCATGTATTTCACACTTGGCACAATTTTTAGATTACAGTGGGGGGGGGGGTATTTTGGAAACATGTTCTCCACATTAGAACTTATATTAGTTTTTACATTTCTTCATATATAGTGGGGGCATGATTTAGAATCATGTTCTCAACACTAACACAATATTATGAATTATCCAAAACACATAATTATATGATTTAGATTCATAATTATATAAGGAACATGTTTACATTAGTACCATTGTTATACATAGTTTAAACATAAGGAATATATAAGGTGAATATAATATGTAATTTGTGCCTAATATTAAATAATTTAAATCATTTTTAGATTACAAAAATCTTTTATGGATTGTTATAACATTACTGACTTTTACATATTGATACTATGATCCAACTTTTACAAACTTTATTGATCCAATATACTACAATAGTTTATTAAATTTTTTGGTATGGTTGAGGTGATTAAATCACTTAATATTTACAATATTTTAGGTTTTAATTTATTATATCATCCAACCTCACCAAGTTATAAGTATAATTATGTTGCACAATTGAACTAATCTCAATTGCTAGGTGGTAGCTCATCTTTGCTCCAAGGTTGGGGCATGGGCCTTATAATTGCTATCTATATATCCTTGGATATATGAAATTTAAATATTTATCTATATTTGTCCTAATATAAGTTTCAAAGCCTTACAATGATACATATTTTTCAAATCAAGTTGATAATAGTTAAGGTAGTTACAATGACACAAAGGTGTACTCCAAACCTTATTCTTTAAATTTTAATCTATTTTAAGTAATTTTAATTATAGATTATCTGAAATGATTATAAAATATAACATGCTCTTAGTTGTAGGTAAGTCACCATAAAATCACTCAAGCTATGCACATGCAAAGATAAGGTGTGTTATATACACCCAAGTCCATATTCCTTTCATTTAAACTAGTAATTTCATTACTAGATTAAAGGGGGGAGGAAATTTATATGATATTTATGGATCATATAGTGCCTCAATATTGTACACTTGGAAAACCTAGACCTTGGATTTTCCTCTTAGTTCTAGACCTTTTCCTACTTCTATATGTCTCACATTTTCTCTATGTTGTTCTCTTTGGCCTACATCTTAGTTTGAACAATCTTATATTGATGACGAGGCCTTATATCTTACCCATAATGCTTAAAATGTACTTAGCTTTCACCTCTATAATTTTTTAGCCTATACCTAATTTATTTCTCCTTAGACACTAACATTTATAATAGACACCAACATTGACGCTAATGTCCTGACCCAATAAAAGAGTTCAATGCCTTAAAGTCATCTAATTTGAAAATAAAATGTATCTTAATAGTCAACCTAAGTGTTTTAATTCAAGTTACTTAACCAAAGGGATTGACATAAATACAATATCAACCCTCATTCATTCCTTACCTACAAGATCTTGAAAGACCAAGCAACTTATTAAAAATCACTTTATCAAGTATTTAATTGAATAAAGCTTCCCTATTTTCATACTAGTTATAGGGAAAATGCATCTATAAGGCATTGAAGGAACATCCCAAGAACTATATTTTCCAATTTATAAGCTAGGTCATTTTTGTAATTGTTTATCACATATTACATGATTCACACACAAGCCAACACATAAGTGAGAACTACATCAGTCTGAGGCCCTCTTTAGAGTATTAGATATGTAGGCAATGCCAATTGATAGTGGGGTATTTAGGGATAGCTCAACACCATGTGCCCACTAACCCATTTCCCTCCAAGGTCAACATGAAGATGAAAAAATAGGGTTTTAAAAATTCATGAGGAACGATAGTCCATGACCCATATCTGAATGCACCAGAGTGAAGGTGAAGTCAAACCCAAAATAATCTAGGTGGTTGTATCCTTTTCTAATAGGTTTTCCATACATGACATGTTGAACCCAAAAAATATCTTCAACACAACTATCCCAAACTGACATTAGTGTCTAGAGCTCTAGAGGCACTTAATCTAGAATTAGGAAACTATTCTGAATCATATACTAACCTACTTTCTGCCTGTTCTAGATCCAACATTGCATTATCATCATAACCAATTAAGTACATTACTTCCTTGTCATTTCCATTCATAACTTCATTGTACTTTCTATATTTAGCCTATTCTTAGCATAAAAATTTCACTTTATGTTTATATCTAAGTTTAGCACCTGATTGAACTACTATAAATCTAATTATCACGCTTGTGTTTATTCATTTATATATACACCTTTACTATATAGATAACCCCAATTTAACCAAATTTTTTGTGCATGGATTTCAATATGATAACATATAAAAACACGATTTGTCCTGAATATGTTACAATCCATAGTGAAATCCATATTCTTTTTATTTCCTTCCACATTTTGCATACATGTATACCTAGGCACTACACTAAAATAATGTCAATGCATGCCTTATGTTATATAAAATTAAGTTATTCCATGAGAAGAAAACTATTTTGATCATTTGATCGAACCCTTTTTGAGCATTCGGTAAATGTTTCATACATGCATATAAAGGTATTTTTTTTTAAATATTTTGTATGAAACTTAAATTTGATATCATGGTTAAAATTTAAATGATAAGAAATGGCATTCAATATCATAAAATCTAAGAACACCATTTATCCTGAATTCATTGCAATCAATAGTGAAATCCATGTTCCTTTTGTTTCTTTCTAAATTTTGCGTACATGTATAACTGGGCACTCAATTATAATAGTTTAAATGCATGTCTTATGTTATATACAATTAAGTTATTCCATGACAAGATGCCTCTTTTAATAATTTTATTAAACACTTTTTGAGCATCCAACAAATGTTTGCACTTGTCATACATTTATATAAAAGTATTTTAAAAAAATATATTATGTATAAAACTCAAATTTGATAACATGTTTAAAATATAAATGCTAAGTGATAATAAAAATTGATATATTTATTTATTTTTAAATATTCCATGTGCCTTCACTATGCAATACACATTTTCCATATGTGTATAACAATGTATTCACAACTACAATATATTTAAAAATTTATTCTTTGATATGCATAGTTAAAATTTTAATCTATTAATACTTTTGACATAGATATTTGTAGAGTACGAGTAATGCATTCAGACTTTTCACATGATAGAAATGTATGTAAACAATGGAATCATGCTGAATAAACATGATATAGAATGTGATTTAAATATGATTATTCATTATATCAAACAATTCATGCGCCTTTAATATGCTTTTAATTTTTTTACACATGTATAGCAAGACAATCATAACTTCTATTAAAGTCTAGTATATGGTTGTTGTAAGTACTTTAACTTAAAGAGAAAATCTCATTGTAATATGCCTAAAACCATGTAACAACCCTTTAGGTTTAACTAGAATTAGTTTATTTTTTCAACTCAATAGCAAATTAACTCAACACTAGTGATCTTTAACTAAATGAATCTTTAAAGTAAACCATTATTTTAACCAATTAGGTTAAGTATTTGATTCATTTAGCTAATGATAATTGAATAATAAATACTGATTTGCTTTCACAAGTACAACATAGTAAAGTACTAATTTATCCAAGACAATAATTTAACCACTACTAATTAAATAATACAAGTACATATATAAACAACCAACTACTGTTGTTATAAATTTAACACCAGACAGTACACGTATACAATATTACCAATCTGAGTGTCAAATTACAAATATATAATGTTCCATAGAACATACGAGTCTCAATGAACTTGTTAATATCCAAAAATATTCCTAAGTAAATCCTCTATCAGTTGACTATTGGAAGGGGAGAGAGAGTATCATCCAAGTGTTTTTACACACCAACCATGGACCAACGATCCCCCCCACAATCTCCTAATAAGGGAATAGACCTCCCTTCATGAATGGGTAGATAGTGATAGTGCATAAATCAAGAAAGTCAACTAGAAACCCATGTGCTATATGATAACTATCACATGCAACATATCATAAAGAAATACATTCTAACATGATATCATGCAATACATATAAACTCAATCAAATAGGTGAATTAACAATGTTCAAACCATAAACATTACTTTGGCCAAATTTTTAATATAGTTTTTTAGATCTCAAGATCAGTCAAATTCACATGCATAACTCAATAGAATAACCATACTATATCTATTAGTGGGACTAAGTAAGCAAGTAAATTTTGTTACACCAACTTATTTAATGCCATTAATATCAGATAAACATAATAATATTAAATTCCTTAAAATTTAGGCATAATTAGATTCCCATAAATAATTCCACTGTAATGTATCAATATAAAGACATCATACAATCACATGCATCCAATTATATGCTTTTTAATAATGCAAATTTGATAACTATTTCAACTTAGAAATAAATATTCAACTAGATATTCTCAACAGAAACTCAACCATAACAATATAGTAATATTTCATAATAATAATGGTCTCACACTAAACTTAAATATGTAAAATACTTTAGCATAACCCATACAATATTATTTATGATCATATTGAGTTTCTCACCAAGTAATGACCATAAAAATAGACAATTATTATTTTATGAATTATTTATAAATTTCAATGTAACAATTTATCCCTTTTCATTATAGATTATAGCTATAACCTCTATTCAAAACTCAGAGAGTAACTAAAAATTTGTAATTATTCATGCAACATATAGAAGTTTATTTCCAAATAGAACTTTTATGCAAATATCCTAATGTACAATTTCATAAACATCATATAATGTAAAGCTTAAAAATCATATGCAAAATAACTATATATATAAGAATAAAAATCCATCTTATTGATTCACTCAAATCCTCATATTTAAATCAATATTAAAAATATTTTAATACATATAATCATAATTTAATATTCTTGATTAACTATTTGTTTAAAACTCAAATTTCCAAATGTCACACAAAAATCTTGTTATTAGCTATAGGCTTAACTTGTACTAACTAAGTCAATTATCCAACTAAAAAAAATAGCCAAAAATATTACTTCAAGAAATCATTTAACAATAATACAATCATATATGAGAATAATCGAACCACAGTTTGTAATTTACATATCCTTCTATATACCAAAAATTCGTAAGACCATTTTTTAAACAATCCTACACATAGTCAGACCCAATACACATCTACATCTTGAACCTAATATTTATACATAATAAAGTCCATTTTGAAGTCAACTCGAGCTAGTTATAAACCCTTTTATAAAAGAGAATATTTACAAATATTAAGACTGAATAGTCAACTAACACTTTGTCATCAATGGATTCAAATTTCATTTAAAACTAGAACCTTATACCCAAAATTATCAAATTATAAAGAGTCATAAAATAACATGAAAGAAATGAATAAACCTAGGTCATTCCAGTAACCCATAATACAAAGGAATTAAACAAATACTAGTTTACTAACTTTTTTTTATATATATCAAATACACAAAATTTATATTAAACACCTAAAGTTTAACAACCTTGGTAAATAACAAACACACATCCATCTAGTTTAGGGTTCAAACCATTTGTATTTAGCCTTGTGGGTGGGTTGAACCTATCCATAGGGTCATTTAAAAATGAAACCCTATAAATAAAAAATTTAATTTTAAAAACACCTAATAAATTGTTCCTAGATTTAAAATGATCAACACAATATTCTTGAAAACCCATGTAACCCTAATCACCAAAAATATCTTGGGTCCATTTATCCATTTCATAATATAAATAAATGATCATAGTCATTATGAATGGGAGGGGTTTGTATGTGTTTGGCCCTCCGGATGGGCCAAAATCATCCTTAGGGTTGACCACATATAACCTTATATTTTTAAAAAAAAATTCTAAGTAAAATTTTAAGAACCCAATTAAAAATAATGAATTGGAAAAATAGAGCAATCCTCATTTTATATCAAAATAAAAAAACTAGAATACAATTTCAGTAAAACCTT
The DNA here is from genome assembly GCA_037957365.1 of Torreya grandis. Taxonomy (NCBI): domain Eukaryota; kingdom Viridiplantae; phylum Streptophyta; class Pinopsida; order Cupressales; family Taxaceae; genus Torreya; species Torreya grandis. The sequence goes on from JARHVA010010784.1 coordinate 22,102, forward strand.
ACCTACAAACACTAACCAGGTTGTGAAAAAACTAAATTTCTTCTTTCCTCAGCTCTTCCCATCCATTGTATATCTTCTTGAAATCCTTCATCCTCTATATATTCATCTAATTTCAAATTTGCATGACAAAACCCAAAAAAAACTCCACAAAACTATGTCTTTGAAGAAAATGAATCTCTAATTTCCATAATCATTTTTCAAAATTATGGCATGGTGCTCACCTAAAATCCTCAACATTATGTTAATAGAAAAAACATCATGACTAAACCATACAACACAAAAATTATACATTTTTTTCCAAATGATGGATTTGAAGAGTCTATAACTTACTAATTCCAACCCTAGATTCTTTGAATATGCCCATATAAATAATCACATTAACATTATAGTTCATAAGATGGTTTTTGACCAAAATAAATATGCCTTGTTTAAATTTTATTACCTTCACTAGCTCAAATATGGCCCAAGGTAAGCCATTGATTAATAAACAATCATGCCCTTTGTTATAACCTTAATAGACTATAACTTGTTCTAAGGTTATCATCAATCTTACCTAAGAAACCATTATGCCATTGATTAATTTAACAATCCTTTTAATTAAAATATGTCACCCAATGAACATCAACACTTTAATAACTATTGAATGACTATATATTTTCCATGCATATTTAACACTAATTATTAAAATGTCAAACATTTTTGTAAACTGTATATATGCCACCTATGGTGTTCATTAAACTTAAATCTATAGTGAATTCCATATAGTACCAAGGAAAGATAATAAGAAATCATATAAGCATACAAGAAGCTATCGTTACAACTCATATTATATATTTAAATTCATATTATATAAAGATAATCAAAGGAAATTAATGCACAAGTTATGACAACTAAATACATGATTTACAACTAATAAAATATTAGATTATGAAAGCATATCCTAGACACTTCATGTAAATATTAAAACAATATTCAATAATGATAATCAAACACTAAAATTGCAGTGAATTCCATACAGTGCTAAGACAAAAAAATAAACAATCATATAATCATCCAAAAAACTACCATTGTAACTCATATTATACATTTGAATTCACATTCTATCAAGATAATCAAATAACACCAATGCATGAGTTATGACAACTAAATATGTGATTTTCAACAAAAAAAAATGTTAGATTATGCAATCATAACCTTGACACATCACTTAAATACTAAAGCAATATGAAATAACAATAATCAAACACTACGAAATGAATAAAACATGTTTGTCACCTAATGCACACTACAAACAATCAATTATTAACAAGCAAACTTCTAATCTAAGTGGTGTGTGTAGGGGTTCCAATTTCAGTCTCTCAATTCCCTACTCATCTCTATCTGCTCTATCCTTCCTGATGATACCCTCCCTCAATCATAATTATGAGGATGGAATCCATCCTACATCCACTTCAATAAAATAAATAGTAGTTAGACCATATCATAAAATAATCATAATAAATTATTGTAAGAGAATAAACTATATAATCACAATCATAATGTACCATAAAAGAATATGAATAGCTAATAAAAAGTTAACACTATTGACAATCAACATATTACTAATCCAACAACTTAACACATTAAGTTAACTAATCACTAACCAAAATCCATTAATTAATAGATTAATGAGTTTAGAGAAAAATTAGGATGTAACAAACCAATAATAATATTTTTAGGGTTAAAAATATTGGTTATTATGTATATCACAAGGAAGCCCTAAAATTTAGCTTGAGTGAATCATATTTTAATATTCCTACTAGAATTCATACTGTATTTAATAAAATACACAACATTTGAATAAATTTAAACACATTATAAAAGTAGATATATAGTTGTTATAAATAAATATACATTCATATAATAACCATCAATGTAATCATAAGATAGGGTATATGATGACATGGAATAATGAGATAATGTCTCATGCAATGAGAATATTTTTTCACCAAATCAAATGAACATGTGTGAAACCCAACAAGTTCAAATTTCCATATTACTTGCAATATGTGCCAAAATAAGAGATTTGTAACATGATATAAACATCCATCAAAGCATAATGGAAATAATGTTTTCTTCATAAGTTGTATTTTCAAGTTCCCTAGGCACATTTATAGCATTTAAATTATAATCATACAATTACAATGCCAATGTCATCCATTTCTAATTTTAATCTAAATCTCATGATATTGTGTAGAGAAAGTTAGTTGAAGGATGTACAAGCAACCCTTTCTTATGAAATTAATAGATTTAAATGTAGATTCCACATCCCAATAATGGGAATAATCAGATCAAAGTATAGACATCCATAAAAAAATAATGGCAATGGCATTTTATGAGATGTACATAGTTGAAAATCCCTCGTGATATGATCAAAATTGTGTTTTTCACTTGGTTTTGATATTATTTCAAATAAAATGCCTCAATAAAATGTGGTCTCATGGATTGCTATCATTACAAATGTACACTAATGGGCATGTTAAAAAAAATCAATTTTTTTTAGCAAGGTGTTTTAAATCCACACCCAATAACCTTTATCAATATTCTCCTAGCATGTTCTAAAATGGAACCCCATCAAATATTAATTAAAAATAATTTTTGTCAAATGTTTTACTTGTGATTACACTAATAAACTACATGAATTTTATGATACAATGCTTCTAATGTAAGGCACTATAATGGTATGTGTTGAATGTAGGATATGAAAAAAATGGAATGTGATTTTATATTATAATTTTTAAATGAAATGAACAATACCAATCCTAGAATTAAGAGTCGTATCACTATCTAAGTTAAATTTTCTCATATAAATACATATTATTTCTTATATTCAATATAATACTAAATGTTATACATGTATGATTACAATTTTTTCATGTACTGCTAGAATGGAATTCAATATAATTTTTTTTTCAATCATCAAATTATAAGATATGATCTATGTGCCTTGTATATGATTTCAAATTTTGCATACATGTATATATAGGAACTCAAATATGATAGTGTCAGTTCCTATATTTTATTCATTATAATTAGTTTATTCTAGGAGAAGAGGTATTTTTTAATCATTTGGTCAAATGCTTTGTGAGCATACGATAAAATTATGCACTTGTCATACATGTGTATTAGAGTTTTTTTTTTTTGGTAAAAGTTTGTGTGGAAAATATAAATCCCCTTTCATTAGTGTCAAAGTCAATTTTATTACCTTATAAAAGGGATTTATTGGAAATAAAGGTTTGCAATGGTTAAAGATATGTAAAATATTTTACAAAGTGGTTGTGAGCAACAATGAAAATTTGTATATCCTCTTTCAATTGACTTTCTTTACATAATGTTATGACATTGGACTTGAGATTTTTGAGGAATGGAATTGGAATTTTAATAATTTAAGCAATGAAAATGTGTATTTTTATTCAATGTAGTTCTTTCATAATATCATTAGGAACTATCTTGGTTGTTGACATGCATAATTCAAATATTAATTTATTTATAATTTTGATATACAAGGTTAAAACTTGACTGTATTTAAAGTTATCACATACATAATTAAAATTTGAATAGTAATAGCTTTATTTAAATCATGCTAAACATTCCATCTGCCTTGAGTATGCTTCTCAACATTACATACATTTATAACAAGGCCTTCACAACTATAAAATATTAAAAAACCTTTTCTCTGATATGCACTATTAAAATTTGAATGTATTTAGGCTTTTAACATGGAAAATTATAGAGTATGGATATTCATCAAATAATAATTGAAAGTGGAGATCTACCATATTTTTTAGTTTTGAATTCCATTGTAGACATGTATAAAAAATGTGGAAGAATTTTGAATTAACATGAACTATTTTATAGAATGTACATGTACAAAAGTCACATCAAAATTTTAACATAATGTACACATATTGATGGCACATGAACTGTTTGAATTTTTTTTTGATTATTTTAAAAAATGCTTCAAAAAAATGTTTTTTTAAGGAATGTAATGACTAGAAGATAAATGGTGTTCTTATAAGTCATCATATTAAATTCCATGCTATAAATATATGAAAAATGTGGAATCATATTGAAGGCATATAAATTATTTGATACAATGTGCCTTTAGTATGCTTCCAAAATTTATCAAATATTTCATGTGACTTAATTATGCTTACACATTTTTCATACATGTATTAAACATCATTCACAACTACCATGAAATTATAGTATATGATGGGTTGTAAATCCTTCAATTTCATGCATGAACTATATTGAAATATGCTTACAACTAATCAAAATGTATGCATGATTGACCATTTTAATTATTTTTATGTTACAAGAAATCCCTAAACTTCAAAATGAGTTAATCATATTACAATATGCCTAAAACAATTCATAATGTATTCTTGGTTAGAAAAATACACAAACTTTTACTAAATTTACACATATATAAAAATAAAATCTATAGGTGTTATACATCAATATACTTTTCTATAATCACCATAAATGGAATCATAACATAGAGTGTTTAAAGTCATGAAGGAATGAGAAAACATCTCATGGAATGAGAATATTTTTTCACCAAATGCAACAAATAGGTGTGTAACCTATCCAGTTCAAATTTTGTAGCATACTTCCAATGTGTGATAAAATGAGATCTCTGGAACATGGTATGGACATCCATCAAAGTATAATGTAAAGGATATTTTTATTGAAATTTTTAGTCATAATTTTTATATTCATATTTATAACACTTCAATTATAATCATACAATTCTAAAGAAGATTTTTATTGAAATTTTTAGTTGTAATTTTTATATTCATATTTATAACACTTTAATTATAATCATATAATTTCAACCTTAATGTAATATAATTCCAATTTGAATATAAATATCACGACATTATGTATGGAGGGTTGATTCACGGATGAACTACATATTATTCATATGCATTTGGAAGTTGTAAATCTAGAATCCACATCCTTACAACATGGAGCTTTAGTAAGGGTATGTGCATCCATCAAAGCATAATGGAAATGGGATGTTTGTGAGATGTTATAATTATAAATACCTCATATGATATGATCAAAAATGTGTTCATGAAGATTTAATAAAATTTTAAATAAATGCCTCAATAAAATTTGGTCTCATGGATTAGCAAAATTTATGTATATGCATATGATTATATTATTGAAAAATCCTTATAGATTTGTAAGCAAATTAAATTATTAGATGTAGGGAAAAAATCAACTACCTTTATCAACATTCTATTAGCATAAGTCAAAATGAGAGTTTGGGATTAGGGTATGAAAATCCAAAAAATATTAATTAGATTCATATATTATTTAAATGTTGTATTTATGACTACACTAATACAAAACATAATTTTTTATTTAAAAAAAGTCTTTAATTTAATGTTGTCTTATGGAATGTGATAATTATAGGATATTATGCACCAAATGAGATATGATTTGACTTTACAATTTTTTTAAGTGAAATAAAAAATAATAACCCCTAAATTAATTTTCATGTCACCAATTGAGTTATTTTTTCCATTTTAAATATATAATGTTTCTCATAGTAAATCTAAGGTTAGATGTTAGATGATAAACATGAATGATTAATGTGGAAGCATACTAAAGGAAAATGAATTGTTTTATAAAATGTTGACATTGTATCAAATAGTTCATGCGATTTTAGTATGCTTCAAATTTTTTCATACATAGATAGCATGGCATCTAACATGATGACATTTACGAACACCATTTATCCTATAATCATCACATTATAGGGTATAGTCTATGTGCCTTATGTATGCTTCTAAAATTTTTATACATGTATACCTTGGCATTAAACCAAAATAATGTAATATCATATATTTTTATAGCTATAATTAGGATATTAAATGAGAATAAACCTCTTTTAGTCATTTTAATTAAAAAAATTATGAGAATCACCTAAAATTCTACACTTGTCATGCATGTGTATAAGGAATTTTTTGTAAAATTTTGTGGGGAAAAAGAAAATTACATATCACTAGTGTTGAAGAGGATAATATTTCCCTATAAAAAGTATTAAATTGGAAATGAAGGTCTAGAATAGTTGAAGATATGCATAATATTTTATAGGGGGATGTATGTAATAATAATAATGTGTAACACCTCCTTTAAGTGATCCTCTCTAAATAGTGTTTTGAGATTGAGATTGAGATTGAAGGGGGATGGCATTAAAATTTGCATTGTATGATAATAATTAAAGCATTAGAAATGTGCATTTTTATTTAATCCACATCCACGATAATGTCATTGAAATGTTTTCACCATGTACTATACTATATTTTGACATGTACATGTACATTTTGAATGTATTCATAATTTTGACTTGCAAGCATACAATTTGATTCTATTTATAGTTTTGGCATAGAAAATCAAAATAGATGATAACAATGGATTTATTTACATTTTTTTAAATAGTTCATGTGACTTCAACATTCTTACACATTTTACATAAGCATCTTGTAAGGAATTCACAATTACACCATCTTAAAAATATATACTTTGACATGCATAATTGATATTTGAATATATTAAGACTCTTTATATGCACAATTATAGATTATTGACATCCATAAAGAAATTGAAATTAAGAATTTATAGGATTTTTTAGTTTTGAATCCAATGTTAGACATGTATAAAAATTATGGAAGCATATTGAAGGCACATGAAATATTTTACAGAATGTTAAGAATATTGTAAATGCCTCCCAAAAATGTTTTCTCATGGAAAGTGATAACTATAAAACAAATGGTATTCTTATATGTTATCATATTGAATGCCATTCTAGACATGAATAAAAAATGTGGAAGCATGTATAGAAAATATAGTAATTAATTAAATATTTAATTTAATATAATTTATAAAATAATTAATTAATTAAAAAATTAACACATCAATTAATTACTTAATTGGTTAGTTAGTTAATTAATTATTTTAATAATTAATTAAATGATTATTTAATTAGTTAGGTAGTTATTTAATTCAATTAATTATTTAATAAATATAAAAATATTTATAGTTAATCAATTAATTAATTAATCATGCTAAATAATCTAAATAATTATAAATTAACATAAATTTAAAATTAATGAGTTCTATTTAGTTATCACGAGTCCCATTTATTTGAAATGTTCTTAGATATTGAAGGAGAAATTAATGAGTCCTAATCATTTGAAATAATAAAAATTGGGAGATGGATATTCCCTTATGAGTCCCAAGTTTTTCAATTCTAATTCCCTTATAATATCCTCCACTATTCATAGTCTTCCTACCATTTCATGCTTTCTGACCTCTGATTTGTCTATTACAATATGATAAGCCCACCATTTTTGTAATCGCTAAGATTTTTAAATAAGAGAGGGTTGATTTTACACCATTACCAATATTTATTAAAATGTTTTCAATTCAACTTGTTACTTACACATACCCACCCTAGCCTACAACTGTGGATAACTTCGAAACTATTTTATAACTTAGCCTTTATGTTGTTACCTAGGCATTGCAACACCTATGCTCTGTAGGTAAATTTTGTTTGGACTAGAAAATATAACTTCTCCACTTTTGAGTCATCACCCTTGCTACATTGGTAAACATTGTACTCTTTTCAATTTTATGAATTTTGGTTCTCATGAGAACTCTCCAAGTCTAATGTACAGTCTATGGGTCCTTTCACTATTTAGTCAATAGCTTTTTCTAAATATAAATAATTTGATAAAATAATAAAAGAGAATAAATAATAATATAATATTTAAGATAAAAAATATAAAAATGAACATACACAATGTAGACACTATTTCTAAATTATATAGCACCTTGGTCTTGTAAACTTGGAAAATACGGACCTTGGTTATTCCTCTCAGTTTTAGACCTTTCCCATTATTGAAAGGTTTGTATTTAGTATCTCTATGGTCATTTTTTATCTATTAGTCTGACCAATGTTATTATGATGACTCACACCTTACATCATACCCATAATGTTATAAACCTACTTATCTTTTATCTCTACAAGTTATGGACATGTACCTATTTTCCTACTTCTTGAACACTTATGTCCCATATACCTACATTAATGATAGTTTCCTATTCCAATGCAAGTGTACATTACACTACAATCATCCAATTTGAAAATGAAACATATCCCTATGGTCAACCTAAGTGATTTAGTGTGAGACATTCTCCAAAATGATATATATATATATATATATATATATATATATATATATATATATATATGTATGTATGTATGTATGTATGTATGTATGTATGTATGTATGTATGATCAATCCTCATTTGTTTAATCACCGAGAATACACCTAACATAGATATAATAACTCAAAATGTAACTTATTGAAAAAAATCAAACAAAAATTCAAGTGTGAAAAACTTCTCCTTTTGTAATTTAGACCTATAGATGTGTTGTCCTTATAGAAATAGGAGAAAATAGGTAAGTTTTTCACACTTGAATTTTTTTTTGATTTTTTTCAATAAGTTACATTTTGAGTTATTATATCTATGTTAGGTGTATTCTCAGTGATTGAATCCAGAAAATGACGTTGATCTCCTTGAAGACAATGAAGAAGAATCAGCTGGCAACTCCCACATTAGTTTTTTGAACTACCAGGATGAACCCAAAAGCAAAGGAGAAGCTTTTGATGGATCATATGCAGTATTTACCAGGTCCAAGAACCAATCAGTCTAGCAAGCTGATAAAGGGAAGATAAAAGAGCAACTGTAGCCAATAGTCATGATTGTTAAGCATGGAACCATTCTGCCTTTTTAGTCAACGGATCTGGTGATCACCCAAAATGTAAGTACATCAATTTCACCTTCACCTTCTACTCCCATTTCACAAACCAGCCCTCCTTCCATCCCTCCTAAAACCCAAAAGGTTGAAATGATTTCCTCTATTTCTAGTCCAATTCAACCATTTGACATAATTGATCATATTAAAAAGACCAAAATACAAATGTCTGAATTGGAATACTTGTAGTCCAATCCTAATCAATTAGATAAGTTAGTCCAATGTGTCAAGAACCAAACCATCCCTGCAAGACAAGAGGTTAAGAAAATAATTCCTTATTCCCCACATGCCCATTCCAAATAATCTTGTCTTTACTCCTCCAGCTGCCCCTGGGAAAATTGAACCTTTCTATGTTTCCCTGTTAATAAATGGTTATCAGCTCAATAATTACATCATTGTTTTTGGGGCATCTGACAATGTCATGCCTGCTAAAGTAGCTGAGTCTCAAGGTCTCACATTGACCAAAAACTTTGGAAGATGTTTCTCCATGGAGAACAAGAAAGTACCATTGTTGGGGCAAATTAAAGATGCCTAATTTGCATTGGCAGCCTTTCTAGACAAGAGAATCAGGATGACTATCTTGGTGGCTGACGTCCTAGCATCCTATGGCATTTTGCTTGGACAAAATTTCTAAAAGGACGTGGGAGGAGAACTAAGCATGGACCTGTCTAAAGTAAGGATCCCTATCCAAGGCGTGATGAAGAGATTGCTCCCTGAAAAGGAGGCAAAATACGTGGTCACCTAAACATCAGCCCCTGTAGCACAAATTCTGTTTGAATCTTTAGGCAGGGGTAATTATTTCTTTACCATAGAGGATGTCCATGTTTCTATAGATGAAAGTCCTATAGCTGACAATCTAGGAATTGATCCAAATAAGACTTCAGGAGAATTGGTAGGACACAATACAAGTAAGGAAGGATCTTCCATCTCTAATGAAGAGAAATCTGATAGGAGATTAGCTTCTGATAATGGTTTAATCTTGAAATCCAATGGTAGCAATTATTCCACCAATGATGGAGTCAGGACTATGTTGATATCTCCTCAAGGAGATATTCTTCCTTCATGCAATTTACAAGTTAACAACACCAATAACACAGCTGGATGTGAATATCTGTTGCTCAAATTAAAGATTGCTCAAGATGAAGAAGTCAAACTCCTTCACATCAAAGGAGATGCTAAGCTGATAGTTTGTTAGGAGTTTGATGTGGACAATCCAATCATGTGCTGGACTAAACCAAAAGAACAACCAATTATGGTAATGGACCATGCTGCTACAAATCAAATTCAGGCAAAGGAAACCTTCACCAAGAGAGCAAGGAGTTATGGTTTTATTTTCAAGACCACCTCCTGCCATGGGACAACAAGAAGAAAAATCCAAGGGGAAGACGCAAAAAATTGGTTTCTTGGTGGAGAACTCCATTCGTCCATCACCATTTTTGGGGGAAAAATGTCTTCTTGCTGGTTTATCAAAATAGAGCACTATTTTCACTATCTCCCAAGAAGCAACATCTGAAATACTTCAACTCTTGAAGTATCAGATCATATCATCTATATATATGTATATTTGTATAGTTTTTAATTCTATTTTTTTTTATTTCTTTCCATTTTTGATGCCTTTCATTTTTGGGTAGCATGACTCCATAACCCAATGGTACACATGAAGACACTAGAGATTCCGAATTCTACTCCCTTCAATTCTTTTTGCAATTGATAGAAGTTCCCCAATTGGAGCCAATTGTTGTCCCCCAAAAATATCACTCATTTTTGGGACAACATTTGAACTATTTTGGTCTTACAGACCAAAATTGTCTCTTCCATTTTTGAAATTTGTCTTGGGCATTCAAATTCCTCATTTTTCAATCTTCTCAAAAAATCTATGGACTCTGTAGAAAGAGAAATATACGGACTCTGCAGGCTTAAATTTACGGACTCTGCAGGCTTAAATCTATGGACTTTGCAGAAAGAGAAATCTATGGACTCTACAGGCCAAGTTAAACGAGTTTCATAGGTTGAAATTTATGGACTCTCTCAAGGTTAGAGAAAACTACAGACTTGGTTTCTACGGACTTGGTTTCTATGGACTCTACAAGAAGGTTCATTTCCACAGGTTCAAAGGCTTCTGCAAGCGAGTTCAACCAAAAGAATCAGTTTCTAACACTTGGTCATTTTTGGGATTGGTTCAGTGCCTTGGTTCAAATAAAAATATCCATCGGCAAGCATCAACAATAGTTTCAATGCATTTGGTTCAATGGTTGGTTCAATGTCAAATGGTTCGCAGTCAGTTCAAGGCTTTGTTTGAACCATTGAACCAAAACTTGGTTCAACAGTTGGTTCAACGTATTTTGGTTCAATGATTAGTTCATCACTTTAGTTTAATCAAATGAACCATTGGCTTGAACCATTTTGGTTCAAAGCCTTGGTTCAACGAAGAGGTTCAACGTCTTGTGGTTCAATGGAGCGGTTCATCGACTTAGTTCATTCAATTAAACCATTGGCTTGAACCATTTTAGTTCAAAGCCTTGGTTCAATGAAGAGGTTCAAAGCCTTGCTTCAACGAAGAAGCTCAACATCTTGTGGTTCAATGGAGTGGTTCATTGACTTGAACCATTTTAGTTCAATGTTTGGTTCAACCAAGTGGTTCAACGCCTCGGTTCAACAGAGTGGTTCAATAGCTTGGTTCAAAGGAGTGATCAAATGCAAAAGTTAAAAGAGCCTCTCGAAGGACTAGTGCCCTTGAAGAGGGCACTTGGTCAATGAAAGTACCCTTTTGGAAGGGTCATTTTCAAAAAAGGCCACAAAGGTAATTATTTCATAATTTAAAAAAGACTAAGGTAGATAAAGGCATAAATTCCTTCAGACTTTTTGTCTAAAGGAATTCCTTCAGACAAAAAGTTTTAAAGAATTCAAGAACCAGCCGTGAGCGTAGGAAAACCTGAAGGATTTGACAGAGGCAAAGAAATTTCCATGGAATTTTTTTCCGTGGGAATTTGTCCCTAGAATTTTTGTCCATGGGAATTTGCCCGCAGAGAAAGCTTGTGGAAAATACCCATGGGAATTGTCTGCAGGAAAGCTTGATGAATAGTCCACTAAAGAAAAGGCTGCCAAAGGACCCTGAAGGGTAGGTGCCCCTGTAAGGGACTCTCAGCTGCCAAATTAAAGGATACTTCCCTGAAGTCAAAGGGTCACCTTCCCTTTAGGAAGACATGAAACAAGAAATCTGAAGGAAAAACTCTAGCAACCCACCAGAATAAAGAAGCCCGAAGGCCATCTGAAGACCAACCTAAAGGGTTGATATCCTTGTGGGGGGCTCTTCTCAACCCAAAGCAGGTCATTTATTAAGGCTTGAAAAGGCAATTTCAATCTGGGAAAGTGCCAAATAGAAAAGCCAAAGAAAGACCAAGGGGTGATGCACCCAAAGATGTCAAATTCAAGACAATGAACTAACCGTTGATCCTTTGAATCTACAGACCTGAATACATTCACAGACTTCAAGGTCAAGACTAGCAAAAAGTGAGGAAGGAACATAACAACAAATTGAATCTAGGACCTGATTCAATTAACCAAAAATGAAGGAATGATGAAGGTAGGATCAGATCGCTAGGTGGACATTGAAAGTTGCAAACTTTCAATAGCGTCACTTATTTCTATACATTGATAAAATAAAATGGGTAAACACCCCTAAGTTCCAGCCTGTCTTCTTAATGGATTCCAATGAAACATGATGTGTTATTGTTCTCGAGTCTTTCTTGAAGAGGCTATATAAGGGACTCTCTTTTATTGTAAATGGATCTCTTTTTTGACAATCAGAATGAAACTCTGCCCAAATTGAAAGGCACTTCTGAGACTTTGAGCTCAGTTTGTTTATCATATTTTTTTATTGGAATAAGAAAGCAAGTGTTTTTTTAGACTTTGTGCTGTAATATATTTATTGTTGAGGAAACTGTTCTTATGTCTTTTTCTTCAATATATCTTCTATTCCTTTAATTCAACAAGCAAAATTAGTGACAACAGTCAACAAGGTGTTCTGAAGAGTCAACTATGGAGAGACTTTGTGCCCCCATAATTGCCTTTAGTGTGTTTTCTTTTCATTTCTATGTAAAGGACCTTGGGGTGACTTTGTGACCTCATTGTCCTTCCTATCTTACTCTTGAGCATTTCAGGCGTATACTTTGTGCTGCATCTCGATTTACTGGTTATTACATCTTTTGTTACATTTTGTTGTTACTACCTGGAGTATTCTTGTGGCTTGCTGAATAGTACTTATGAAAGAAGAGTGCTTTCTGTCATTTTCCTTGAGTTTCTCCTTTGATCCTCACACATCATCTCTGAAGAAAGAGAGATGGATGGTTTATCCTACCCTTGAGTATTATTTTTTGTTTATATATATATATATATAGCCTATCTATAGGGAACCTCCCCTTGATGAGAGGAGAGATCAGTCCCCTTCTGATGTGGTAAACCTACACATTTGGATGACTAATCGTCCTACTTTGGCTGATCAAACCTATTTTGTTTATCAATATGCTGATCGACAAAATATTCAACCAACATGATCCATGGTCTATTATGCTATGTCTATATTGGTTTCTTATACTTTTCCTTTATGCACTTCCTTGAGTGTCTTGTCTTGATTGTTGATAATTTGAATATGCTCCATTATTTATGGCCTTTGTGCCTTTGTTTGCTTAATTTGACATTGGAATACGTCATTACTTGTTATAAGGACATTTGAATATGTCATGCTTTATTTTATGGGCATTTGACTAAGTCATGTCCCTTCAATTGTGTAACATTTGGACATGCCCTTTGTTTACAATCTCCTTTGACCATTGTATTTTTATTTTTTATTGAGTGATCTTGTATGTATGCTTGATTTCTTGTTGATTTTGTATTTTTACTCTCTATACATTTACATGAACTATATCATGCATCTTAGAACTTGATGTGATCAAATTTTGTTCACTTCAATGACATATGTACCTCGACATGCTACTCCTATATGCTACATGATACCTTCATAATTTACATGGTTATATTATCCTTTTTAGATAAGGCAACTTGATGTAGGAGCATCAAAACATGATATATTGTAAAGATTAATTATGTTAAAATTATTGCTTAGGAGGTTATAGGGAGTCATATGAGTCAATACAAAAAATAAAAAAACACTCTATATAGGTTTAAAATGTATTTTATAAGTTATTTGTAGTATTTTAGAGTCTTTGAGAGTTTATTTATGGTAAATGCATTAACACAATATAGAAAGTGTCTAGAAGCTAATAATACGCTGAAAAAGAGCTAAGTTGAGTAAATGCTAAGTTGAAACAAGGGGTTGAGAGGATCTTGGCCTTTGTGTCAATCTAAAACCATATTTGTAAGTTGGTTTGTAAAGATAAGTCTTGTATCATTCATTTAGGAACCAATAAAATTCAATAGACAAGTATAAGTTGAATCACTTAGTTTTGGAGAAGTAATGGAAGAGTAAGAATAGTTTTACAAGAAATGTTTGTCGGGGTCTGTGTGTTGTATTTTGAATAATATTGGAATAAAACTATGTTGTTGATTGATCTTGGAATGTCCTTTGTGTTATATGAAGACATTTATTCATGATCTTGAGTTATTTTGAAACCATTATTCTAGTGTTGAAATTCCTTATTCATATATTAATTTTGAAAAATAAATAACTATGTATGTATTAGCAGATGATAGAAAAGGAAAGTCACATCAATCTAGGTCCATGGAAATAATTTGATCATTAAATAAGTAAGGTATGTGAGTCCATAATTTAGTCGATTTATTAAAAAAATATTTCATTGTTATTTAAATAGGATTTGGGCTCATGTTATTTCCTCTCATGTCTATAACTCTGTGACTATGTAAAAGTCAAAGAAAAACAACATTTTATTCTATTCATGAGATTGTTCATGGACATACAATGATTAAAAAGTGATAATGATTATCCAAAAATCTTAATCCAAGAAAAAAATTTAATAAGGAGGTCTTAAAGATTAATGTAACTTCAATCACAAACTCTCAAGTCTATTGGATAAATTTTTAATGGTTGTAAAAAGAAGTCATTTTGTAATCATTTTTTAAAATTTTGATTGTCTATTCATAATAAAAAAAGACATGAACAACAAGGATGTTTTTGAGGAAATTCAAATGGATTTATGAAGAAATTCGTATTTAAATGTAGATGTCACATAATTTTGGATGCATGAGACTCATTCCATTATATATAGAGTTGGAAATACTTGTATTGGTCATAGTATATGAAAAAGGAATCCAATTTCTATCTTGTAATTCAAATTATGACAAATAAATACTTACTATTTTTACACTGTAGTAAAAAAACGAGTTTTTGGAAACAAGTCAGTGCTACTCATAAACAAATTAATTGAATAGGGTATAAATTGGTGTAAATATGTGTTTTAATGATAGATAAATTATGAAAGTGGTGTAAAGGGTTTTAATCAAGTATCAAGGGAGAAAATCAAAATTTATGAGCTACAGGTGTATCATATGCAAAGAAAACAACAAAATTGATCGTAAAATCAATTTTATGAATAAATGAACTGATGAAAATTTCTGAAATTTGGATAGTAAGTGAATTTTTGAATTAAAAATCTAATTAATCTAATTATATCTTTATTGGTTGGAAATTATGGGGGATATCTCCAAAATACAGTCGATTATTCAAGGAGAAATAAATGAGAAAAGTTTAGGGCAAGAATTGTAAAATGTTTATATCCTATAAAGTATGCATCCAAATGGTCTCAAATTTTGTAGGTAAATACTAGAAGAGTATATGAACCTATTACAAGTGATTAGAGGGTCTAATTCAACAAGAATTTAAAGTTACAAAGGACTATGATTTCATATTTGTGTAGAAAATTAGAGTTTTAAAAAGTTTAAAAGTTCATATCTTTAATTATTGTCTTACAATTACTTCAATAACTTATATGAGGATGTAATGTAATATTAAAGGTGAGTTGAGAATGATTTAAAGTCTTGATGATCCTAAAATAATAAGATAATAAGGATTGTGTGTGAGAGGTTATAAGTGTAAGTAATGGAGAGGCAATAAGCAAATGGATAAGAAGGTATTGGGATAAATTACTAAGATAGTACGTGGATCAAATGATTTGTTATCAATTAGTAACAAATTAAGCTTAATGGAATTAATTCTATATTTGGGTGGTGCAAGAAATTGATAATTTTTTTATCATAACTACCAATTGATACTTCCTCTCAAATCAAAGGTGGGGGCATATTAGTGGGGGCACGCCATAAAGTCATAGATTATACATTATTCATAGATTTAGATTACCATGGGTGCATGTTTTGGAAACATCTTCTCCACATTTGTCACAATTTTAGATATATAGTGGGGGCATGTTTTTGAAACATGTTATTCACACACCATTTTTTAGTTTCAAATTATAGTGGGGGAATTTTATTGAAACATGTTCTCTACACTTCACAGTTTTTAAATTGGCCAAAATTCATAGTTATATGATGTAGATACATAGTTATGGTAGAATTTTAAATATTAGTACCATTTTTATACCCAAGTTTTAATATTAGATATACATAAGGTGCATATATTATGCAAAAAACATTTAAATTTCAAAATAAAGTCAGATTTTATATTTCAAACACTTCTACAAACTCTACCTCACTAGGTTGCACTATTACAAACTATATTGAGCCAATCTACTGCAGTAGTGAGTTTAATTTTTGATATGGTTTATGTGATTAAATCACTCAATATTGCCAAGTTTATAGGTTAGATTTTATTATATCATCCAAACTTACCATATTTATAATGTGAGTTGACTTGGTTCATTCACACTTACAAGGTTATAAGTATGATTGGGTTGCATGATTGAGCTAATCTCAACTATTAAGTAGAAACTCACGTCCTTCTCAAAGGTTAGAGGATAGTTTTATCCTTACATATTTTTATATTTATGCACTTTCTAGATTTATATTTATCCTAATCTCAACACTAATGGTTCATAATGATACATATTTTCAAATAAAGTTACCAAAAGGTAATGTGGTTGCATCGATACATAGGTGTACTCCTAAACCTTGCTCTTTCAATTTCAATCATTTTAGGGCTTTAAATTTAAGATAATATACACTAATTATATACTATAACTTGCTCTTGGTTGGTAGTTAGTCACCAACAAAGCACTCAAGTAAAGGTAAAATGTGTTATATACACCTAGGTACTCATTTATTTTCATTTAAACTAACAATTTCATTACTAGATTAAGGGTGGAGGAAAAATTTAGACATAATTATTGAATTATATATCACCTTTGTCTTATAAAATTGGAAATTATAGACCTTGGTTATTCCTTTTAGTTTTAGACCCTTCTTGCTACCAAAAGGCTCACATTCATTATCTCTATGTGTTCATTACTTATATTTTAGTCCAACCAATGTTATTATGATGAATCAAACCTTCTATCATACTCATAATGCTATAAACTATTTATCTTCTCTCTTTGCAATTTTTGGACTTATACCTACTTTCCTTCTTCCTAAACACTTGCATCCCCTCTAGATGCCTATGTCAATGCTAGTGTCCTATTCCAATGCAAGTGTTTATTTACCTAAAGTCATAAAAATTTAAAATTAAACATATCCTTATGGTTGGCCTAAGTGATTTAATGTGATATATTATCCAAAAGGACACACACACACACACACACACACACACACACACACACACACACACACACACACACACACACACACACACACACACACACACACACACACACACTTCTACGTAGCATACACTTAACACAAATCTAATAAATCATAAAGAAACCTACTAAAATCACTCAATAAATCATTAAAGTGAGAAAAACTTCCCTCTTTTATCCTATTTCCATATTGGACATAGGGATAACACATTTATAAGTCTATAGTACTGAAGGATAAATGCATGAGTCATATTTTAAAGTTTATAAGATAGGTCACTATTATACTTGATTTTGAAATATTGCACTCTTTTACACACACAAAAAAACACATCAAGAGATAAATAAATCACTATGATGCCCTATTTAGTATGGTGGCTATGTAGGCATCACCCACTGAGATAGGGGTCTTTGGGGTTAGCTCAACACTATAAGCCCATTAATCAATTTTCTCCATAGTCACTATGAAGATGAAGAACTAGGGCTTTGATATTTGATAAGGAGTGACAACCCATGATCTATATCTAAGCACACCAGAGTGAATTTGACACATAACCCATAGTATCACATGTGATATTTTGTAGCTATGAATTACCATTATTTTAATTTCATTTCTATATTAATCATTAGTTGTACTTATTATTTTTAACATATCTCAATTTTTTAATTTAGAATATTGTTTATCTGAGTTTTAAAATTAATTAGCCTATTATAGAGATTGTTTATCACCTTTGTACCCTAGACTATCTTTACCCCTTTAACCCTATATTTTTTAATCTAAATTATAGGTTTAAACACACATAAGATTACACAATACATAATATTTTACTTAGGAAAACCCTTTTGATAAAAAATTAAACATATTATCCTTATTTATTATTACATTAACTCAACCATTTTATAATATAATAACACTACTAAATGTTTTTTCATACCTTAATGTATGTACAAGTATATATAAAAACATCAATAGGTAATTAACTAATCAATATGAGAATAAATTGTGTACTAAAACCATTAGAATAGAATACAACCCATAAAATTTCCTATAACACATGGGTTATGAAACCATACATCTAATAATACTTATTAAACCATCCATCTAAGTAATAAATTACATACAGGGATCATAATTTTTCATATAAAAAACTAAGGGTTATTAATCATTAAAAGTATACAAAAAATATCATAAATTCTCCCACTTATTGAATGTTTTCCAAAGGGACCATAATTTCATACTTTTAAATATTAATAACAACTATACTTATTAATTTTTTGCACCAATAAAAATTATGAGTACTCACAACCTTCATTAGTGAATCACCAATACTTTTTCTATATCAAATTTATCTAATAGTACATTCTTTTCTTTAAGAATTTATATTTAAAAAAATTGAAATTTACATCAATATTCTTCGATCAAGAATGATAAACATAATTCTTTGTAAAACATATTAAACTTTGACTGTCAAAGACAATCCTTATAACTTTTTGTAAGAGACCAAAACTCAAAAATAACCTTTATAACCATGTTGTTTCCTTATAGGTATGAGTGGATACCATGTAATCTTCCTCTACAATAGATTTTTTAACAAATTATTACCTTTTACTAATCTAAATAAATGTTTTCCACCAAACAATTTAAACATTTATGCACTTGTATATCTTTGGCACTCAAGATCTCCATCTCAGTCAAAAATAATAAAACATTGTAGATTAAATTTTTTATTCTCACTATGTCTTCCTTCATAGTAGATAACATAATATTAAGTTCCACATAGGTATATGAATATTATGTTCATATAAAACCAATGTTTATTCTTAAGGTTTGACATAAATCTACTCATAACTCCCACTACATGGGCAATGTCAAGTCTAGTGCAAACCATTACACACATCAGGATTCCAACAATAATTTCTTGAGGAACTTGAGACATGTCATCAATTTCTTCTTATGTCTCGAGACACTGTTCAAAAAAATAGGTTTTGACCAACATGAAATGGAGTACTAATATATTTAATTTCCTATATCCTAAAATGTTGTAGTATCATCTCAACATAATTTATTTGATTTGACCATAATTTATTATTTATATGATCCCTTTTATTCTCCATGCCCAAAATAAATTTTGCAACACCTACATCCCTCATATAAAATTGATATGATAACTAACATTCAACTATATTTATCATTTCCTTACTGTAATCGATAATCATCTTGTCATCCACATAAAAAATAGTAATAAAAATATATATCACCTTTATTTTTGAAATACTCATAGGGATATTTTATTTATACAAGCTTAAGTCCCAAAAAATAATTTTCAAACTTCTAATTCCTCATCCTTGATGATTATGTAAGTTATAAAGAGAGTTAATTAGCCTGTACACTAAGTCTTCATTTCCTTTCACCTTAAAACTTTTTAGCTAGATATATTTATTCATTAAGATTCCCATTCATAAATGTTGTATTTACACCAATATATTATATTTAAAAATTGAAATCAATAATAATAGCCAAAATAAATTGGAAGGAGAATGATGGAGAAACTAGGAGCATAGGAAAAGGAGGTTGGCACGAAAGGGCATGATCTAAAGAAAGGAGGTTCACATTCAAAACCTAGGGTAGTAGGTGCAAAACATAGAAAGATGCAAGATCCATTTTAAAGTGATCATGCTAAAGGAAAAAATGGAAGCAATCATGGTTAGAAATATCATAAGAAGGTTTTGGAGGTAGTGATTGAAGAAGATAGAGATTGGTGGGATGAGGATGTTAATATACACAAGATTGGGTCTGGATGGAAAGGTAAGCTTGTGAATGGGCATCAACAAGATTGACCTTAAGTTACAAAGAATAATATTATTCTAGATGGAGGTGAAAAGGAGGAGAGACTCAAATCTTTGGATAATTTTTATCAAGCTTTTGAGGAAAATATTTTATAAGAGTAGCAGGAGGTTCAAAAAGGGGCATATTTAAGAGATGGAATAAAAATAGGAGAAGATAAAACCTTGGAATGGTCTTTGGAGCCATTTTAGGTGAATATTCAACTCTTAATGGATTTTTCCCTAATTTTTAAATGTGTGGGGAAATGGCCAACAATGGGAGTTATTGAGTGTTGGATTAAAGAGAAATAGGGCTCAAAAGTTAAAGTAAGTTTTCTTCCTAAAGGCTTTTTTGTTATAATTTTTAACTCCTTCAAAGATAAAGAAAAGGTTTTTGAAGTCAAAAAATGGTCTGGGTCTATGGCTTCAATGTTGAAGTCCAAATTTTGACCCACTAAAAGCTAGAAAGGGTAGCTACCTGGTTTAGATCAGATTTTATGGACTCCCCTTAGAATATTAGAGTGAATACTATTTGACAGCCTTAGGAGGTTTGGTGGGTGTGGTTGTGGAAATCTATGCAATGCCTATTTTAGTGGGTAGAGTAGCCTATGCTAGAGTTAGGGTGGCTTTAGATTTGGATTAGGAGATTCTTGAATTTGTGATTATCAAGATAGAAAATATGATTTAGCACTAGAGGATAGATGTGGAAAACATTCCTTTTAGATGTTATAATTATCATCAACTAGCACACATTCAATTTTTTTGCAAAAATAAGAGGATCTCACTTCAAACCAATTTAGTTTTATTCAAACCTCATTAGAAACCAAAAAAATTATCCTCAGGCAAGGAAGATCAATTGAATCAAGTCAACAGTAAACAATAGTCTGAGGCATCCAAGGATCCATGGATTCTCTAAGCTGAGAAAATCAAAGTGACTGAAGCATTGTTAGAAATAATTAGTTTTCTTAGAGGTCATTTATCCTACTTCATTGATTAAGATCTGTGACTTTATTGAAAATGAATCTCTCTCAATTAAAGAATTAGTCAAAAAATTGCTGACTATCACTAATATGGATCCAAAGAATTCATAAGTAGAAGATCTAAAAGTCTTTGGTGCAGAGTAGGAAGGCTCAAAAGGGGTATAAGAATATAAATAAGATTCTAAAGAGGATATTAATTCTAAAGAAGTCTTGACTATCTCACAATTTCATACTTCTAAACTGAATCTGAATTGGGGCCCTCACTAGGGTCGAGGTAGAAGAACAAATAAAGATCATATTGAAGGTAATATTCTCATAGGCAGGTAGAGCACTTTGGAAAACTTTTTTGATGTTGTGAAGTGGGGGGTGGAAATCCCCCCACAAGAATCATGAAGATCCTATCTTGGAATGTTAAGGGTCTGAATGCCCCTAACAAAAGATGCATGGTTAAGCATCTTATAAAAGTTGAAAATTAGGATATCATTTTGCTTTAAGAAACTAAACTAGATATGGAGGAATGTACTAATTTCTTAAGTTCATTTGGTAATTGATGGAATGGGCACTTTGTGGAAGCTCTAGGAGCATTTGGAGGCTTAGATTTTTGTGGTCTTCCTTTTCTATCAAATCTAAAATAATTACTTTTGGTTAGAATTATCAAGCGGGTAAAATTTCTAGTTTTAATTTAGATTTGTATTTTGTGTTGATCAATATCTATGGTCTGTAAGGTGTCCAAATTAAATCTAATCTATGGATGGATCTTTCAGTTTTTCTCAAAAATATTTAGTTGGAAAAATTTATTTTGGGAGGTGACTTTAATGTTATTTCAAGCTTCAAAGATAAAAAAGGTGGAGTATTTTCAAATTCACAGATGACTCAAGGTTTTGGTAACTTCATTGTTCAAAATTACCTTGAAGATATTCTCCTCAAGATAGGTTGGTTTGCTTGGAATAACATAAGTTTGGGTAGAGATAACATTTTGGAGTGCCTATATTGGTTTTTATCCACTTCTAATTGGGATCTCAATAATAGAAAATTGGATTATTGGTTTCTTAGTTTGTGGGTTATGATCATCAGCCTATTATTTTAAATATCAATTCTAATTCCCCCTAGAATGATGTCCATTTAAATTTGAATTGATGTGGTTAAGAGATCCTTATCTTCTTGATTTAGTAAAAAATTAGTGGTGGTAATGTCCCTTAGTTTAAGGAGCAAAAATGGCTCAGATTTTCAAAAAATTGATATTTATGAAAGAAAAATTGAAGGTTTATAATAGAGAACATTTCAAGAACATTTTTAGAAAAAAATCAAGGTTAGAAGAAGATTTGAAGAAGTTAAATGAGGTCATTTTTGAGAAAGGAATGGATGAGGTGGCCTTTCATCAGGAGAAATCTTTGATGAAGGATTATGAGGAATTTATTTGTAGAGAAGTAATCTAATAAAAGCAAAAATCTAGAGAAAATTAGGTCAAAGAAGGTGACATAAAATTAACATAATTTCATCAATAAATTAAAGCTCACAGGAAGGTGGTTAGAATAGCTCATATTAATTCTAGCCAAGGGGTGGATCTTGAAAAACTAAAAGAAATAAGATAGGAAGCAATCTTGTACTTTTAAAATATGTTGAATGATGAACATTATTCAATCTTAAGAGATGAAAATGATTTTCTTCACCTTATTCCTACATTCATTTCTTAAGAGATGAATTAGAGATTGATGGCTCTTTTTTCTTTATCTGAGGTTTGCAAGTTGGTTTTTTTCTATGCCTCGAGATAAAGCCCCCGATCTTGATGGTTTTTTGATGGCTTTCTTCCAGTATTTTTGGGAAGTTGTTAGTGTAGATGTCTAAAATATGGTTGAAGAATATAGAAAGAAGAAAAACGTAAAACCTGAGCTCAATATGACTTTCATCTCTTTTTTTCCTAAAGGGGAGGAACAATCTTCCTTTTTGGACTTTAGACCCATTACTTTGTGTAACATAGTTTATAATCATTTTGAAGGAAATTACTGAAAGAATGAAACCTTTGTTGAATAAGTTGATTTTAGGTGATCAAGTTGGCTTTGTTCGAGGTAGAAGCATACAAGATGGTATTATTTTGGCTCATGAAATTATGAATTATTTGTCTCACAATCATCAAAAAGGTATGTTGATTAAATTATATATTAAAAAAACATATGATTGAGTCAATTGGAGGTTTTTTTTAAAAATTCTACTAAAATTTCGCTTCAATCATGATTGGTGTGAATGGGTCTTTAGCTATATTTCTAATCCAAAATTTTTGGTTTTAGTTAATGGTAGTCCCTCTAGTTTTTTATCAATTACCAGAGTTCTAAGGTAAGGGGATATTTTATCTCATTTTTTGTTCATCATCCTAGCAAAAGCTTTTGGCATAGCAATTGTGATGCTCAAACAAGAGGTCAGCTTCAAGGTCTTCAAATTATTGATAATTTTAAGATTCTAACTCATCACCAATTCATAAATAACACTTTTATCTTTGAGAAAGAAAGGATTACAGAAGCTAAAGAGTTTAAAAGAATTTTGAAAAATTATGAAGTAGCATCTGGTCAAAAAGTGAATGAAGGTAAATCTATTTTTTTTCATGAACTGTTGTCATAGGATTGAAATAACCTGAGTAATTTGTTAGGATTTAAAATTTGGAATCTTCTAAGAAAGTATTTGGGAGTTCCTCTTTTTAAAGGGTTTGGCTCCTCTCATATTTGGTAAGATTTGTTGGTGTTACCTTTTGAGTCACCCTTATTCAAATTTTTATGAATTTTTCCATAAAATAAGTTCACTCGCTTATCTCCTTTTTTGTGTAAATTCTTAAAAGAATTGAACCTTTAAACTTGAACCTTTCTTGGAGTTCAAGATTTTAATAAGTTCAATAGTTCAATAGGTTCAATGGTTCAATATTTATTAAAGAAAACTATTTGTCCCTTTGTGTATTTGAATTATGATTTTAAACCTTTTAGTTGAACTTGAACCCTTTTTCAGAGTTTAAAAGTTCAACAGTTCAAAAGTTTAATGGTTCAAGAGTTCAATGGTTCAATAATTCAATAATCAATGTTTTGAAAAGAGTCATGTTCACTCAGTTCCCTTGTATAAATTAATGTATCATTGAACTTACCAATTGAACCTAACATTTAAACCTACATAGTAGAGTTTAAAAGTTCAACAGTTCAATGGTTCAATGACTATACTCTCATCTCACCTCGAGGCTTTCTATAATTTAAAATTAGTAGGAGATTTAGAGGAGAATATATCTGAAACTCATTATAAAGTAGAAAATTTTGAATTTTCACGAGTTTAAAAATAATCATTACTCATCAAAATCACGTGTAAAAAATGCTTGCCATTAATGCATATGTCAGAATGTGTGTCTTATCAAGCATGTTTAGCACATATTATTCTAATTTAATTATTTGATCTGGTTAATATCTGTATCAAAAGAGAATAATTCAAATTTAGGAAATGAGCATACTAGGTGATATAAAGGAGAACAACACAGGTGGTATAAAATATTTGATTGCTCAAATTCATAGTGATTTTAGATAAATTTAAAGGTGAGTTTTACTCTTACTATAAGTTTTTTCCTTTACTTGGTTGGAAAGAAGGATCTTTTTGAGTTGAAGACATTATTTAAGGAGTTCAAAACTTTTTATTTTCATCATATCCTTCAACCTGTAACCATGAAATCTACATGTCTCGATTATAAGCATGGTCCTGGTCTCATATGTTCTCCTCCTAAAGTTGGGGATACTTCTCTAGTCCAATATGACTTAGAAAATTTTAAGGAAAGGGCTAGAAATCCTGTGTTAAATCCTATGATGCATAAAATAATAAAAAGTGGCTTGGTTGAATCTATGGCCTTTCCCATAGCTGTCTAATGCCCTGAATTGGTCCTAAAATGCATGAATAGATATGAACCTCAGAATAGGTGCATCAAGATTATAGATGGCAATGTTTTACTACATATCAATAGACAAAACCTAATGTCTATAATGAGAATTCCTCCCAAGGAACCATACTCTGACCTCAATATTATTTCTTCCTATGGTTATTTTTCATTAAAGAAAACAATTTACAAGAGCGTGATTGCTAGGAATTGGCTTTTGAAATTCTAAAAAGGAGGTTCAAGACTACCTAGACCATTAACAAGAAATCATATAATTCCAGAGGTACAAGATATTATAGTATTACTACACAGACTAAAAGGTAATGCTCATACATATTATTGGGAAGATTGGATGTATTTATTCATACAGGTGATCCTCCAAGGCGAGCAATATTTGGATTGGGCATAAATTGTAGCAAAAAATTTGCATCAGGGTTTAAGTAATTATTTGGAAAATAAAGAGTTTTATATATCTTCACACCTCTTCTATTTATTGGCATCTACAAGACAATAGGTAGGATTACCACACACACCCTTGGTTAAAGATAGTAAAATTTATGAATATTACTCGCATTTGTAAATGCATAATTTCTATGAGGATTGCAGGAGAGTCAATGATGTTTTTACTGGGAGGATGACTTTTTAATTTTCAAACAACATCAATAAAAGTTTATATAATGAAGCTATGCAATTAATCAACATTTATGGTAGTTTCTTTACTCAATTTTCCAAGTTCACTTATATCAAGGTTGGGGGTTTTGATGGTGAACCTTTACGGTTTTCGAGGTATGTTTTGGAATGATTTGTGTTAATAGAAGTATACAGACAATTATCACATGTAGATAAAAATTCCCAACAAAAAAGAAATTTGGTATATCTTTTCCTATTTAACTTGGATGTTATTCATGCAAGATAAATTCTGATGCTTTAAATTTAGAATTGCATCTTAAGAAATTAAATTTTCAATACTTCACATCTAGATCACAATTTGACAGCAAAGGTTTTACCAGAGATAACTTGGATATTGGAACATGATTATCACATATTCCTCAATTGGAGGATTATTGGGAGGATTGTTTAGATGAATTTGAAGTTAGAAGAAGACTGTGGTCCATGTTCTCCTTAGGGAAAATTATTACCCTCAATTTAAATACAGATATTTTTGAAATTTATGACAATGATGAATAGGTAACTGATCCAAAGTTTGAGAAAATAAAATAATCACCTATTCCAAAAATTGATTGGGAGAAAAATGAAGAAGACAGAATTGAGGTTAAGACCCTCCCAGTGATAAGGAGAATTGAGAAATGGTTGAGAGAGCAAAAGCTGGGGGGGAGCTCAAAACATAGCTTCACAACAATGTACATCAATAATTAAATCACCATTCCTAATAAGATCCTCTAATCAACTTATTGCTATTTGTGATGCAGGTAATTCCAGAGCAAAAAATAGAAGGGATCCTATCATCAAAGAATTTAAGAAGGCCCTTATAACTACTTTGCCTCCTCGTGCCACCAGATTAAAGACCTAAAACAAGAGAAAGAGTCAGATTTATGAAAAGGTAATTATGGATTTGAATTCTAAAGAAGATTCAAGAGAAGCCAAAGGTGATAAAGAATCTAGTTCACCAATGGTGAAAGAGGTCAGTGCAGATCAATAGACAGTGATTCCTTCTAATTGTAGTAAACTAATGATTATTTCTAATGTACCATTTAATAAACCAAATCCTAATAAATAAGCCTTAGCCTCTGCACCCAAGTGGCTGGAAAGCTCAATCAGCAAAAAAAGGAAAGTAGTACCATTTTCTTTGCCCTTGGAGGATATGGTGAGTAAATGTTTAGGGAAAACTCCTAAATCCAAAAAGTTAAAAACAACATCTAGGGTAAAATTCGACCCTAATATAGGGAATTGGAATGTAGAAATAGCCAGGCTAAGAACCAATGAATAAGTTCAAGATCCTATAGTTCAAGATTTTACAATTGAAAAGGTGGATCTTAAGACTGCATCACATGCCACAGATGTTCATCACCTTGAAGCGTCTACCAAAAGGATAGTCAACAAAACCTTGAAGGATAAAAAAGATAAAAGAGAATTAAAATAGACTGTCTAGTCAATGGTAGAGTACATTGATGCCATTCATAGTCTAGATCTACAACCGATCACCCAACTACCCTTATCTATTGATCCAAAATCACCTATCAATTAAAGGATGCTGGACCAGATACATAGAGGCAAAATGGTTACTTGGGTATTTGATAATTGGTTGGATAGCATCATTCAGAAAGGTATGGACTTCATCCATAAATTGAATAATATATATGATCTAACCACAATTACTATTAAAGATTTGAAGAATCAAAATGCTTTGTGGATAAAATATGAAGGAAAATGGATGAGTGTGATGAACCAGATTGATGAAGTACAAAAGTATGAAACAACAAAGTTTTTGTCAGAGAAACGATTGACAAGTCTGGATGAAGATGTATTATATGTAAGTAAGAAAAATATAGAATGGAGAAATTCAATATCTTGATAAAGATGAATGGAAATCACAAAATTGATCAAGGAAATAACTGAATTCATTCAGTCATTACAACATGATCTACAGAGTATTGATATCAAATACATAAAAGATGATGGAAAACCAAAAAAAGACATCAATATTGTGATTCAATCCTTTAGGGAAAAGGTCAACATCATTAAAGAAAGTGGCAACTTATCAGCTGAATATTTTTATTAGATTTCAAAGGTAGAATCACTTCTTTATCACTACATCGACACTCTCCTAGAGCACACAAAAAAGATGGGGAAAATTCAAAGGGAAGAAAACATCTGGAAAGTAAGGATAAAACACATCAGTATTCCCAATCTTACAAAAATTTAGGAGTTTGTTACGACATTCCAGGAGTGGAAAGCTCAACATGTTTACCCAATGGAACATAGAAAATTTGGAGATCCTAATCCGTCACTTCAAGAATGATTTTACTTACATAGTTTCTTTTATTTAGTTATTCAGTTGCTTTTCTATTCAAAACTTGATCTAAGTTAATTCGTCTAAAAACTAAATCCTGTATGGGTCATAGTTACTTTAACTCTATT
Source organism: Torreya grandis (assembly GCA_037957365.1). Classification (NCBI taxonomy): domain Eukaryota; kingdom Viridiplantae; phylum Streptophyta; class Pinopsida; order Cupressales; family Taxaceae; genus Torreya; species Torreya grandis. The sequence continues at coordinate 50,494 of JARHVA010010784.1, forward strand.
TTAGTTTAAGGTGGATTAGTTATGGCAACTATATATATTTTTAATGGTAAAAAGATGGAAGGAGATAAAAAAAGAAGAGGAGTTAATTTTTTTCTTAGAACTAGACCAATGTTGTTGACAATATATGTAATGGTTGTCTGAAACATTTTTCATCTGTGAATGAAAAGGAGAATTAATTGCTAAATACTTAGATCTGTACATTTGAGTATTTGAAATTAGGTTTTCTATGTGAAATCTTCTTTTATATAGTAATTACTCTTCCATTAGAAAATTCATTATATGTGTTTTATCCTTTACTGGTTCAACTATATATATGTTTATCTATTTAATTGTTATTGAAAATAGAATCTATTCATTCTATTATCCATTGCTGTTATAAAATCTTGCATTCATAACATGATGATGTGTGGATGTTAGTTTACCTTTAAAACACTTTCTAGTTAAAAGTGTATCTGAATATTTCAATTCATTGAAAATCTTAAAAAGAGTTATACCTTAATTCAGAGGGGAACTAGTATTAACAGTTCACCCATTTGTTGTTTAACTTATTTGTTCTTGAAAGAAGAAGGGTATGGAGTAAAAATAAAACATTTTTAGATAAGGACAAATATGTTAGCCAACAGTTTTTGGCAACTCCACTTGGGAATCGAAATTGAAATCTTTACTAAAAGATTAGTCACCTTAATATGAGACAACAATGGTGCTTCCACATGAAAATATAATTCCTATTTTACAACCTAATCTTGGTTTTCAAGATGAATAGGAAGATATAATTAATTAGTTAGATACTCTTGCTTGGCGTTCTCATCGAAATATTGATGATTATAGATTAGAAAGTAGAATATTAGAAAAAGAAGAACAATTAGTTGATAATATAAGATTGATGTTATTCAAGCAAAGAAGGAGACAAGCAGAAAACATAGCAAGGAATTAATCCCTCTAAAGTGGAAAGTTAATAATTATAATATCATAAGCTAGATTCTAGAAGATACACAAGGTCTTTGAAAAGAGAAGGAATTGAGGATTTTACTTTTCAAGCATTACAAAAACTAAATTTTCCTTATATTCCTACCCATGTTATAAAAGCTATAAGTAGACCTCCTAGCCCTCCTAAAGCCTCTACATCCTCTATCTGTCAAGCCTTAACTCTTTTTGGTACTATCTTTCCTTCTGCCATAAGTTTTCTTCAAATGGCCCAACCTTGGGGCATAACCATATGGCCTCTAAACTTAGAGGTCAACATGAATCCTTTACCTAAAAATGCAAGGGAAAATTTACCCAAATTTAATGGAGATGGAAGATAATCACTAGAAGAACATCTGAATGCCTTTGCAACAACATGTGGTGTGTTAGGCATTGAATATCAAGATATAGCCATAAGGCTTTTTATGTAAACTCTAACTGATATTACAACATAATGGTTTTATCATTTAACTAATTCTTCAATCATAAACTGGAATGATATGAAAACTGCATTTGAAAATAGGTTCAAAAGTGCAGAAGATAAACATTCCCTTCTTGCTCAATTGACTCAGCTCAAGAAGGAGATACATGAACCCACGAGGGAATTTATAGCCAAATTCAATAGAATTGTGCACAAGATTCCTACTACTAAAAGACCAACTGTTGAGAATCAAAAATGCTTCTTTATTAATTCTATGCCTCTTGATATAATTTTTCATCTCAGAAGAGGTGCAATTGTTGATTTAACATACACATAATCATTGTCAGTTGAGTTAGAAGATGATCTTATTATGGCTAGAAAATGGAAGAAAGAAGTCCAAGTACCTAATGCTCATCCGTCATCCTCTATGGATCATGTGGTTCAAAGGCTAGTCAATGATATGATTTCCTTTAAGAGATAATTACCAAAGGCTAGTACTTCATTCCAACAACCATATCAGGATATGGGTAGGAGAGATTAACAAGCAAATGCTGGTAAGACATTACCACTTGCATCAACACAACCAAGATTGACTATTGAAACTCCTCTTGGAAGAAATAACATGTGTCTTTCATTTGACTACTGATCATGATGGAGATTCTTGTCCAAAGATGCTTAGATATACTCAAATGACTACTACTCAAGATGTTTTAGGGGAGATTACTGAAGAAGAAAGGAGCTTTGAAAGACCTGACAACTTTGAAATACACTTCCTAGAATATGATTTAGACTTAGAAAGAGGAGGTAAAATATTGGTTACTCTTGAAGATCCTTCATGTGTTGTACTTGCCAGAATTCAAAAGAATCCAAAGTTTTCTAATGCTCAAGAAGTACCCATTAAAGGTAAGGAACCTTTTACTAAAACTTCTAATGCTAAGACACAAGAAATTAAATTATTACATAGAAATGATTGTGAGACATCTTTTGATATTTTAGAATTTTGTAAGTCTACAAAAATTCAAATATCCCCTATTGAATACCTCAGGTTGAACCTCAAAGAACTTGATAAATTGGTTAAATGTGTCAAAAATGGTCCTACACAAGTTAAACCTGAAAGTCTATTAAACATTAAAATTGAGTCTCCCATTGCCCAATTATTTACTTTTCCACTTGAATCACCCACTCATACTTCTAGAATGACCCTCAATTCATCTGATGATACTCCTTGTACGACTGATATGAAACCTAACCCATTTTATGTTTCTTTGTTCATAAATGGTCATAAACTCAGTAATTATATCATAGACTCAGGTGCTTCTAATAATATAATGCCTTATTTTATAACTAAAGCCTTAGGCTTATCCCTTAACAAAAAATTTGGTAGATGTTATTCCATGGATGACAAATAGATTTCTTTGCTTGAACAAATTAAAGATGCACGAGTTGCTCTTGCAACCTATCCTGATAAAAAAATGAAGTTGACTATTTTAGTAGCGAATATTCCTGCTAGTTATGGGATGTTGTTAAGCAGAAAATTTTAAAAAGATTTGGGAGGGCAGATTAAATTGGATTGGTTAGAAGCTACAATTCTAGTGGGAAAGCAGAAAGTTAAGCTAGAACCCGAACCTAAATGTAAGTTTACAGTATATCCTTCTAATGATCCGAAGTCTCAAATTCTATTTGAAGAATGTGAATTTGGTAATTATTTTCTCTCCTCTATAGATTTTAAGGAAGAATATATCCCAAAGTCTCTTTATTTAGATGATCTATGGACCATGGAATTTGATGCCAGTTGTGCTACCACTGGTTCAGGAGTAGGAGTTGTGTTGATCTCACTTGAAGGTGAAACTTTACCTTACTCTTTAAAGTTAGAATTTAAAAACACTAATAATATTGCAGAATATGAAGCTTTATTGCTTGGATTGAAAGAAGCTAAAGGAAAAGGTATAAAGATACTCAAGGCAAAAGGAGATGCTGAATTAATTATCAAACAAGTGAGAGGCATTTTCTCAGTTAAAAATAATAGATTAAGACATTACAGAAACAAAGTTTGGGATGAGATAGAATGTTCTGATGCCTTTTCTATTGAAGAAATTCCTAGAGACTAGAACACTCAGACATATTCTCTAGTAGTATTAGCTTCTCTTCTTCTCCCACACCCCAATTTCAAAAGGGATTTATATAGAATAGAACTAGTCTATCATCCTAATGTCCTGGATAATGCTGAAAATTGGCAAGTTTTTTAGAGTAATAAACAGATCAAATTTTTTTTAGAGAATGTTGATATATTCCTGGGGACTTATTTTGAAGGTTCTAAAATAGAATGTAAAGAATTCAGTCCTGATGTAGGGATCAATCCAAAAGATGATGTAATTCAATTAAAAGGAAATAAAATCCCTAAAGGATTGGTCTCTCTAGAACATTTTTTCACTAGACAAGTTGAATATACTAAAGGTAAACTTGCTCAAAATCATAACAAAATGGAGGATTATGAGAAAATCAATATTGGAAGTGAGAATTTCCCTAAATGGATCTCCATTGGTAGGTGTTGTTCACCAGAGGAGAAAAATGAATTAATCAATCTGTTGATTAAATATAAGGATGTCTTTGCTTGGTGTTATGATGACCTTAAATATTTTATACATGGATAGTGTCAGCATCATATTCCTTTGAAAGTAAATGCAACTCCTTTTAGATAGAAGCTAAGAAATTATAACCCAAAAGTTGTTGAAGCTATCTTTAAAGAGATTGACAAGATGTTGAAGGCTATGATTATTTATCCAATTCATCACTCCACTTGGGTGGTGAACATTGTTCTAGTATGCAAAAAGAATGGAGAAATAAGAATCTATGTTGACTTCAGGAATTTGAACCAAGCCAGTTTAAAAGATAATTATCCCTTACCTATGATGGATCACATCTTGCAAACTGTTGCTGGGTCAGAAATGATGTCCATGTTAGATGGGTTCTCAGGTTATAATCAAATAAGTGTGTCTATAGCTGACCAACATAAAACTACTTTCACTACAGCTCAAGGAACTTTTGCTTATAACTGTATGTCTTTCAGTTTGATTAATGCTAGTGCAACTTTTCAACAGGCGATGGATTCATCCTTTAAAGATTTGAAAGATAGAATTATTGTCATTTATCTTGATGATTTAACTATTTTGTCTTGAAAAAGAGAGGATCATCTGAAGGATTTAGAGACCATTTTACAAAGATTCTAGAGTCATGGGATATCTCTTAACCCTAAGAAGTCAATTTTATATGTTACAAAAAGAAAGTTATTAGGACACCTAGTTTCAAAAAATGGAATCAAAATTGACCTAGAAAGAGTTAGAGAAATACAACAAATAAGCCTTCCTTCTAATAAGACAGGAGTTAAGTCTTTCTTTGGTTAGATTATTTTTCTTAGAAGGTTCATTCTTGATTTTTCTACATTTACAAAACATATTGTAAGAATGATGAGTGAAAAATAAGTATTCAGATGGAATGAAGCTGATAAAAAAGCATTTGAAATTATTAAAGAGGCAATTGCACAAACACCTACTTTGGTAAATCCTGATTTCCAAAAATATTTTATTATTTACTATTATACTTCAGAACATACCATGTCTCGTATCTTGTTACAAAAAAATAAAGTAAATATAGAAGCCCCAATAGCCTTTATGAGTGTTCCTCTCAAGAAGCATGAACGTAAATATTCTTTGGTTGAGAAACAAGCTTTTGCTATAGTAAAGGCTATTACATAATTTAGATATTATATACTTCATTCTCATTTAGTTGTATTTGTTTCTAATTTGGTTGTGAAAAGCATTTTGACTCAACAAGAGGTTGGGGTGAACAATAGAGCAACATGGGTTGCTAAAATTCAAGAATATGACCTAGAGATTAAGCCAACCAAATTAGTTAGAGGTAAAGATTTGTGCAAGTTGATAGCCATAAGTAAAGAAGAAGAAGAACTTTATACTATCCTATTAGTGAGCTTACAAGATCCATGGTTCCTAAACATGACACACTATCTTACTTATGGAGACTGTCCTAGTCATTTATCCCCAAAGGAGAAAAGGAATCTAAAGTTAAAATCAGAAAAATATGTGATTTGGGGTGATGTCCTATATAAAAAGGGACTAGATGGAACCTTTTTGAATTGTGTAGATAAGGAAAAACAATACAAACTATTGGAAGTTTTTTATAATGAAGCCTATGGTGGACATTTTTCTTCTTCAGTCACAACATTCAAAATCCTTAGAAATTTTTATTATTGACCAAGTATGTTCAAAGATGCATATAAATGGGTAGTTAACTGTGAAAAATGCAAATTATTTTCAGGAAGACCATAACTTGAAACATTACCTCTAAGACCTGTCATTATTGAAGAACCTTTCAAACAATGGAGATTAGACATCATTGGGCCTCTTTCACCTCTATCAAGTGCTGGTCATACACACATTTTAATAGCAACGAATTATTTTATGAAATGGGTTGAAGCAACCCCTGTGAAGAGAACTATTTCAGAAGTGGTATGTAATTTTATCAAAGAAAATATACTGGTACATTTTGGTGTTCCTCGAAGATTATAGCAGATAACGCTACCAATTGTTCTTTAATGGAACTTACTTCATTCTGCTATGAACATAATATCTCTCTTTCTCACTAATCAGATTATTACCCTCAAGGGAATGGACAAGCAAAGTCCAGTAATACAAATTTGATATCCATCATGAAGAAATTGGTAAGTGATAACCCCAGAGATTGTCATAAGAAACTATATGAAGCACTTTGGACTGATAGGGTAACCTCAAAAAGACCAATAGGAATGGCACCTTTTGAGTTGGTTTATGGGATAGGAGCACAATTATCATTACCTCTAGAATTATCTGAAGCTAAATTACAAAATGTTATTGAAGATTAGTACTTTAAAGATTCTTTAGAGAAAAGAGTTATGTACTTAACTAATATTGAGGAAGAGAGAAATGAACTGGTTGATCGGATTACTACTCATCAAACCAGGGTTAAAAAAAATTTTGATCAAAAAACTAGGCCTAGAAAGTTCATGGAAGGAGATGAAGTATTGTTATGGGATAGAAGGAGAGAACCTAAAGGAGCACATGGAAAATTTGATTCACTTTGGAAAGGACCTTTCAGAATTCATCAGGTACTTGGTCCTAATTATTTTAAATTGGAATACCTGAATGGAGATATTTTATCCCTATCCTATAATGGACAAGATCTTAAGTTGTATCAACTATGAAACATGTATCCCCCACTTTGTACATAGCCTTTCCTTTGTTGTCACATTTTGTGTTTTCCTTTCCCATTTTTGGTTTGTCTTTCTCCTTTTCTTCCATTGCTGTGTTTTAATTTGTGTAACCAAAGTTTCTAAGTTCTCTACATTTTGTCATAAAATACAATACCCAGTCAGAGCCAATGTTACCTTTTGAGTCACCCTTATTCAATTTTTTATGAATTTTTCCATAAAATAAGTTCACCCACTTATCACCTTTTATGTGTAAATTCTTAAAAGAATTGAACCTTTGAACTAGAACCTTTCTCAGAGTTCAAGAGTTCAATAAGTTCAATGGTTCAATAGGTTCAATGGTTCAATATTTCTGAAAGTGAACTATTTTTCCCTTTGTGTATTTCAATTATGATTTTTAACCTTTCAATTGAACTTGAACCCTTTTTTGGAGTTCAAAAGTTCAACGGTTCAAGAGTTCAACGGTTCAAGAGTTCAACAATTCAATAATTCAATACTCGATGTTTTGTAAAGAGTCATGTTCACTTAGTTCCCTTGTATAAATTAATGTATCATTGAACCTACCAATTGAACATAAAATTTGAACTTACGTAACGGAGTTCAAAATTTCAACAGTTCAATGGTTTAATGACTATACTCTCATCTCACCCTGAGGCTTTCTCTAAGTTAAAATTAGCAAGAGATGTAGAGGAGAATATATCTGAAACTCATTATAAAGTAGAAAATTTTGAATTTTCATGAGGTTACAGATAATCATTACTCATCAAAATCATGCATAAAAAATGCTTGCCATTAATGCATATGTCAGAATGCATGTCTTATCAAGCATGTTTAGCACGTATTGTTTCGATTTAATTATTTGATCTAGTTAATATCTGTATCAAAAGAGAACAATACAAATTTAGCAAATGAGCATACTGGGTGATATAAAGGAGAACAACATAGGTGGTATAAAATATTTGATTGCTTGAATTCATAGTGATTTCAGATAAATTTAAAGGTGAGTTTTAATCTTACTATAAGTAAGTTCCTTTACTTGGTTGGAAAGAACGATCCTTTTGAGTTTAAGGCATTATTTAAGGAGTTAAATTTTTTTTATTTTCCTCATATCCTTCAACCTATAGCCATGAAATCTGCATGTCTTGATTATGACCATGGTCCTGGTCTCATATGTTCTCCTCCTGAAATTGGGGACACTTCTCTGTCCAATATGACTTGGAAAATTTTAAGGAAAGGGCTAGAAATCCTATGTCAAATCCTATGATGTAGAAAATAATATAAAGTGGATTGGTTGAAGCTATGGTCTTTCCCATGGCTATCCAATGCCTTGAATTAGTCTTGGAATTCATGAATAGATATGAACCTTAGAATAGGTACATCAGGACTACAGATGGCAATGTTTTACTACATATCAACAGACAAACCCTAATGTCTGTAATGAGAATTCCTCCCAAGGAACCATACTCTAACCTCAGTATTACTTCTTCTTATGGTTATTTTTCATTAAAGAAAGCAATTTACAAGAGCGTGATTGCTAGGAATTGGCTTTTAAAATTCTAAAAAGGAGGTTCAAGACTGCCCATACCATTAACAAGAAATCATATGATTCAAGAAGTACCAGATATTATAGTATCACTACACAAACTACAAGGCAATGCTCATGCATATTATTGGGAATAATGGATGTATTTCTTCATACAAGTGATCCTCTAAGGAGAGTAATATTTGGATTGGGCAGAAATTGTAGAAAAAAGTTTAAATCAGGGTTTAAGTAATTATTTTGGAAATAAAGAGTTTTATATGTCTGCATACCCCTTCTATTGCTTGACATCTACAAGACAATGGGTAGTATTACCAAATGCACCCTTGGCTGAAGACAATAAAATTTATGAATATTACTCACAGTTGCAAATGCATAATTGTTATGAGGATTACAGGAGAGTCAATGATGTTTTTATTGGGAGGATGACTTTTGAATTGTCAAACAACATCAATAAAAGGTTGTCTAATGAAGCTATGTAATTAATCATCATTTATGGTAGTTTCTTCACTCAATTTTCCAAGTTCACTTATATCAGAGTTGGGGGTTTTGACAGTGAACCTTTAATGTTACCTAGGTATGTTTTTGACTGATTTGTGTTAATAGAAGTCTGTAGACAATTAACACTTGTAGATAAAAAATTCCTAATGAAAAAGAAATCTGCTATATCTTTTCCTATTGAACTTGGATGTTATTCATGCAAGTCAACTTTTAATGCTTTAAATTTAGAATTAGATCTTAAGAAATTAAATTTTCAATACTTCATAGCTAGATCACAATTTGACAACAAAGGTTTTGCCAGAGATAACTTGGATCTTGGAACAGGGTTATCACATATTCCTCAATTGGAGGATTATTGGGAGGATTGTTCAGATGAATTTGAAGTCAGAAGAAGACTATGGTCCAGGTTTTCCTTAGGAAAAATTATTAACCTCAACTTAAATATGGATATTTTTGGAATTTTTGACAATGATGAATAGTTAACTGATCCACAATTTGAGTAAATAAAACAATCACCTATTCCAAAAATTGACTGGGAAAAAAATGAAGAAGATAGAATTGAGGTTAAGACCCTCCTAGTGATAAGGAGAACTGAGAAATGGTTGAAAGAGAAAAAACTAAGGGGAGATCAAAACATAGCTTCCCAATAATGTACATCAATAATTGAATCACCATTCCCAATAATTAGCTTATTACTATTTATGATATAGGTACTTCTAGAGCAAACACTAGAAGGGATCCTATCATCAAAGAATTTGAGAAGGCCCTTATAACTAATCTACCTCCTCGTGCCACCAGATCAAGGACCTAAAGTAAGAAAAAGAGTTAGATTTTTGAAAAGGTAATTATGGATTTGAATTTTGAATAAGATTCAGGAGAAGCCAAAGGTGATAAACAATCTAGTTCACTAATGGTAGAAGATGTTAGTGCAGATCAATAGACAGTGATTCCTTTTGATTCTACCAAACTAATGATTATTTCAAATGTACCTTTTGATCAACCAGATCATGATAAAGAAGCCTAGGCCTTTGCACCCAAGTGGCTGGAAACCTCAATCAGCAACAAAAGGAAAGTAGTGCCATTTTCTTTGCCCTTGGAGGATATGGTGAGTAAATGTTTAGGGAAAACTTCTAAATCTAAAAAGTTAAAAACAACATCTAGGGTAGACGTTGACCCTAATACAGGGAATTGGAATGTAGAAATAGCCAGGCCAATAACTAAAGAAGAAGTTCATGGTCCTATAGTTTAGGATTTTACAATTGAAAAGGTGGATCTTGGGACTACATCATGTGCTACAGATGTGCATCACCTTGAAACATCCACCAAAAGGATAGTCAGTAAAACCTAGAAGGATGAAAAAGATAAAAGAGAATTAAATTAGATTGTGCAGTCAATGGTAAAGTACATTAATATCATTCATAGTCTAGATCTACAACCGATCACCCAACTTCCCCTATCTTTTGATCCAAAATCACCTGTCAATCAAAGGATGCTAGACTAGATACATAAAGGCAAAATGGTTACAAAGGTATTTGATAATTGGTTGGATAGCATCATTCAAAAAGGCATAGAATTCATCCATAAACTGAAGAATGTATATGATCTAACCATAATTACTTTTGAAGATTTGAAGACTCAAAACACTTTGTGGATAAAAGATGAAGGAAAATGGATGAGCGTGATGAACTAGATTGATGAAGTATAAAATTATGGAATAACAAAGTTTTTGTCAGAGAATAACTTGAAAAGTCTAGATGAAGATGTATTATATGTAAGTAATAAAAATATTGAATGGAGAAATTTAGTATCCCAACAAGGATGAATGGAAATCATAAAAATGATCAAGTAAATAATAGAATTCATTCAGTCATTACCACATGATCTACAGAGTATTGATATCAAATACATAAAAGATGATGGAAAACTAGAAAAAGGCATCAATATTTTGATTCAATCCTTTAGGAAAAATATCAACATCATTAAAGAAAGTGGCAACTTATCAAATAAATATTTTTCTCAAATTTCAAAGGTAGATTCACTTCTTTGTCTCTACATCGACACTCTCCTAGAGCACATAGAAAAGATGTTATGATCCTAGTGGGTAGATTCACTAACAATCTAGGATTTTGGTGTAGTGGTTCTTTACATTTGGCATCAGATCAACCACCCATGTTTGAGTCATGGATTAGGTGGGTTACGCTGGCATTGTAGTGTTTGTCTAGGGCGCGTACACATAGTGGATCTTGTGTACGTGCACAAAGCCAACCCAAAGTCTAGGCTTTGGAAGCATGGTGGGATGTTATGATCCTGGTGGGCAGATTCAATAACAGTCTAGGCTTTTGGTGTAGCGGTTAATCTTGTAATTATTTTGATATTTAATATATGCATAAATACCCTTAAGGTAGAGAAACACCATATAATACTCCTTTAGGAAGGAATAACTCCACAATGTCTCTTCGAGGGGACAACCTCCAATATCCTCTTACAATAGAAGACTCAATGCTTACTTGATATCTTGACCATGATAATCATCTCCTATATATATACATCTATCTAACCCATGAATGGGTAACCTCCTAATCCTAGTGTAGGCTGACCATTACCCAATGTACTACTTCCACAAGTTACTCTATTATCCTAATATATTGTATCCATATAACTAAGGGGATGTGTGCCACATGTCAACATCTCCATCAACCCATATACAATAATATATCATATCCCTAGGTACATAGCATTACTTCCCTCTTTGATATGTTTCATCCCCAAAACATAGGAAGAAACCAAATAATGAGTGTGCTTCAAATCATTGCACAATTGTCTCCAATCTCGATCATCTAACCATCCATATGTGATCTTGGTAGGTGATATCTCTCCAAGATTGTGTCCAAAATCCATTGTGCTCCTCTAATTTAATTTATGATCATAATTAGATTGCTTTGGTGTCCTAGCATAATTACTCCTCTTTTTATTCCATGTACCATATTCCACTGTGCTTCTCTGATTCCAACCATGACCATAGTAGGTATTCTTCCATGCATTATCATAATGATTTACCCATTCATTCCATGTGCCATAGTATTTTTTCTTTGGATTCCATGCATATCCATAATGATTGGAAATTTTATTTCTTGTATAGACAAAATGATTGTTGTTATGACACTTCCTCACCTAGTTCCATGATTGTTTCCTCTCATGATGATGTGGGTGTCTATATACCTCAACCTTTTCCAATACTTTGACCTTATCCACCTTTACTTCTACCTCTTCCACCTTTTACTTCTTTGTCTCTTGAGTAGATGAATTTCTCAATTGTATTGTGTCTTTATCTATATCATCTAAATCTTCATCATGCTTTTCATCACCTATTTCCATCTCATCCTCATGATCTACTTGGATTGTTATTGGTGTCTTTTTCACTATGATATCTTGTAAAGTGATCTTCTTTTTCCTGTACCAAAACTTCATGATTTTTTTTTGAATATTAATATTCATTATTCCCAAAGTATCTAACCATGGATATCCAAGAAGTATATCCACATCATCCATATCTAAAGCATAAAAATCTGAATGCAAAACATATTTTTCCATAACAAGCTTCAGATCTTCAAACATTGAAATACTCTTACCATCTACTTGAACCTCTTTTATATCTTTACCATGATATTCATCCCATATATATATACATCAATCTAACCCATGGATGGGTAACCTCCTAATCTAATGTAGGCCGACCATTACCCAATGTACTACTTCCAGAAGTTACTCTATTATCCTAATATATTATACCCATATAACTATCTAAGGGGATGTGTGCCACATGTTGACATCTCCATCAACCCATATATCATATCCCTAGGTCCATAACATTACTTCCCTCCTTGACATGTTTCATCCTCGCAACATAGGAAGAAACTAAATAATGAGTGTGCTTCAAATCATTGCACACTTGTCTCCAATCTCGATCATCTAGCCATCCATATGTGATCTTGGTAGGTGATAACTCTCCAAGCTTGTTTCCAAATTCCATTATGCTCCTCTAATTTCATTCATGATCATAATTAGATTGCTTTGGTGTCCAATCATAATTATTCCTCTTTTGATTCCATGTACCATGTTCCACTACACTATTCTGATTCCAACCATGACCATAGTAGGTATTCTTCCATGCATAGTCATAGTGATTTCCCCATTCATTCCATGTGCAATAGTATTTTTTCTTTGGATTCCATGCATATCTATAATGTTTGGAAATTTTATTTCCTGTATAGACAAAATGATTATTTTTTTGACACTTCCTCACCTAGTTCCATGATTGTTTCCTCTCATGATGATGTGGGTGTCTATATACCTCAACCTTTTCCAATACTTTGACCTTATCCACCTTTGCTTCTACCTCTTCCACCTTTTCCTTCTTTGTCTCTTGAGTAGATGAAGTGCTCATTTGTAGTGTGTCTTTATCTATATCATCTGAATATTCATCACCTATTTTAATCTCATCCTCATGATTTACCTGGATTGTTATTGGTGACTTTTTCACTATGATATCTTGTAAAGTGATCTTTTTTTTCTTATACCAAAACTTCATGAACTTTTTATAAACATTAATATTCATTGTTCCCAAAGTCTCTAACCATGGATATCGAAGAACTATATCCACATCATCCATATCGAAAGCATAAAAATCTGAATGCAAAACATATTTTTCCATAATGAGCTTTAGAAAACATTGAAATATTATTACCATCTACTTGAACCTCTTTGATATTCTTTGCTTGAACATGTAGATGCTTGGACACATTCATGTTGATGAAGTTATACTTACTGGTAGGGTTTATGGACACAATAACCCTTTTCTTTTGAATGCATCCATGAAATTGAAAAATTGACTCAGATTTCTTTGGAGCCAAATAATTTGAACCTTTATCATCCAATTCTTCTTCTTCTTCTTCTTCATCATCTTCTATTGCTTCTTCTACTTCTTCTTCTTGTTCTTCTATTGATTCTTCTATTTCTTCTTCTTCTTCTTCTTCTTCTACTACTACTACTTCTTCTTTTTCTACTTCTTGTTTTATATCCCAATGATCTAAAAAGATATGTTTCATTTCATTCCATGAAGAAAACCTTTCTGTACAGTTCAATTGATCAAACCAATGTAGTGTAGACCCAGACAAAAAGGAAGTAATCGTCTTTGACCAATTTTTTTTCTAAAATGATTCTCCAAAAGGATCCACCATTCTCTAGCATCCATATCATCTTCCCCTGAAAATGTTTGCAACTCCATGATCCACAAAAAAAATTAAGGTTCATGAAACCCTAGAATGTCAAAACTGATCCATAAAATCGTAAAAAATCACTCAAAAAACCTCTAAAAATTCTGAAATTTTTAATTTACTTCTCTTATATCTACTTACATCTCCATTAAAAATTTTGAATAAAAATTCCTTATATTTCAGAAGATATAGAGAAATTATTATAAACCCTAAAATAGAAATAACTACCTCAAAACGAATAAAAAAATCTTGATTTTTTTATTGTGACTTATTTTAAATATTATCCATATCTAGTAAAAATTTTGTGGAAAAATTCGCAACCAATCAAAAGTTATTGACGATTAAAAAAAAAACTAGAGTTTCACCCCACAAATTGCCCAAATCGAAGCTCTGATACCACTTGTAATGATCTTGATATTTAATATATGCATAAATACCCTTAAGGTAGGGAAACACCATATAATACTCCTTTAGGAAGGAATAACTCCACAATGTCTCTTCGAGGGGACAACCTCCAATATCCTCTTACAATAGAAGACTCAATGCTTACTTGATATCTTTACCATGATAATCATCTCCTATATATATACATCTATCTAACCCATGGATGGGTAACCTCGTAATCCTAGTGTAGGTTGACCATTACCCAATGTACTACTTCCACAAGTTACTCTATTATCCTAATATATTGTACCCATATAACTAACTAAGGGGATGTGTGCCACATGTCAGCATCTCCATCAACCCATATACAATAATATATCATATCCCTAGGTACATAGCAAAAGATGGGGAAAATTCAAAGGGAAGAAAAAATCTGGAAAGCAAGGATAAAACATGTCAACATTCCCAATCTTATGAAAATTTAGGAGTTTATTACAACATTTCAGGAGTGGAAAGCTCAACGTGTTTACCCAACCAAATAGAGCAAATTTGGATATCTTAATATGTCACTTCAACAATGATTTTACTTACATAGTTTCTTTTATTTAGTTATTCAGTTGCTTTTCTATTCAAAACTTGATCTTTAAGTGAATTTGTTTAAAAACTAAATCCTGTATGGGTCAGAGTTATTTCAACTCTGGTTTAGTTTGACATGTGGATTAGTTATGGCAACTATATATATTTTTAATGGTAAAAAGACAGAAGGAGATAGAAAAAGAAGAGGAGTTAATTTTTTTTTCAGAACTAGACCACTCTTGTTGACAATATATGTAATGTTTGTTTGAAACATTTTTCATTTGTGAATGAAAAGGAGAATTAATTGCTGAATACTTAGATTTGTGCGTTTGAGTAGTTAAAATTAGGTTTTCTATGTGAAATCTTCTTTTATACAGTAATTACTCTTCCATTGGATAATTCATTGTATGTGTTTTATCCTTTACTAGTTTAGCTATATATATGTTTATCTATTTAATTGTTATTGAAAATAGAATCTATGTATTCTATTATCCATTGTTGTTATAAAATCTTGCATTCATAACATGATGATGTGTGGATGTTAGTTTACCTTTAAAACACTTTTGGTTAAAAGTGTATCTAAATATTTCAATTCATTGAAAATCTTAAAGGGAGCTATACCTTAATTCAGAGGGAAACTAGTCTTAACAGTTCACCCATTTGTTGTTTAACTTATTTGTTCTTGAAATAAAAAGGGTATGGAGTCAAAATAAAACATTTTTAGATAAGGACAAATCTATTAACCAATAGTTGGAAATATTCAAAGCCCATTTGAACTCTTGGAAGGGTAGATGGATTTCTTTGGTAGGGAGAATTAATTTGATTACATATGTTCTCAATGCTTTTCCAACTTACTACTTTTTGATGATCAAACCTCCTATCATGATTTTCAATTCCATGAATAAAATTATGAAAGATTTTCTTTGGAAAGGTTACGATGAAGATAAAAAAATCCTCTTTCAAAATAGGATTGGGTTTGTTCAAGAAAGCATAAAGGTGGTGTTGGCATCAAAGTTCTTCATCTTTAGAATATTGCACCTAGCACCAAATTGGTTTGGAAAATGGTGTTTGAACCTAATAGTTTGTGGTGTAACCTTCTTAGAGCTAAATATCTAGATTTGGGTGCCCCAAAAAGAATGATCACTATTTTGAATCCTCTTTGCAACTATCATATTTGGAAATTCATGTTAAAATTTAGGTCAATAATTTCTCAACATGTTTCTTGGACTATTAACAATGGAAGAAAGGCAAATTTCTAGAATGATTCTTGGAATGGTCACCGTCCTCTCATAGAAATGTTTACAAACAATTAGCTCAAACCTTTTTTGGAAGCTCTTTGGGGAACTCAGGTGAGTGATTATATTTTAGATAGTCTCTCTAATAAGGTGGTTTGTAGTTGGAAATGTCTTTAGGGCCTTCCTATTCCTTCAGAAGAATTATATGCCTCAGAAATAAGAAGATTTTTTTGAACAACAAAGAAGATTAGCTACATTGGATTGGTGCCAAAATAGTTATTTATTTAGTTCACCTTGGTTACCAAATGGATAAAACTAAGGATGACTCTATCAAATTGGCTAACTTTCTATGTTGGAATAAAGGACTTCAGAAAGTAGGTGCCTTTGCTTAGATTACAATTCATAACCATATTTTAACACATGATCTATTGAAAAAAATTAGTTTTGTATGCCCATTTAGATGTTGTCTTTATGAACAAGATGAATAAACAATAGGTCATCTCTTGTTTAATTATTAATATGCTAACTGGTGTTGGGTTTGGATATGTAATAAATTGAACTAGTCTTGGGCTTGGTCGTAGACTCTTTGTCAAGATTTTTCTTCTTAGCCAATTGGAAATGTTTAAGATTGTCTTTTCTCCCTGTGGAGAAGTAGCCCTGCTATTCTCATATGGACATTCTAGAAAGAAATAAATTGAAGAATTTTTGAAAATAAATCTCATCCTTTGTATGTAGTGCTAAAAGATATTGAAATTTCCATTTCAAAAGTGGTATCCTCACACTTTCAAAGAAAAAAAGGTATGCTATCTAAATGGGATATGAAAATGTGTGCTATATAGAAATATCTCAAACAACCTCCTATTCATGGGTCAATAGTAAATATGAAAATCAAGAGAAATAGAAAAGATGTAATCTAGACACCCCCAAATCCTAGCTGGTTTAAATTAAATTTTGATGAGGCCTGTAGAGGCAATCCAAGAGCTTTAAGAGCTGGATGTGTGATTAAAGATTATAGTGGCTATTTAATTAGAACCTTATCTTTGAAGCTCTTTGATGGGACTAATAATGAAGTAGAGGCCCACACACTAGTAGCAAAAATTCAATTAGTGATTGAT
The DNA here is from genome assembly GCA_037957365.1 of Torreya grandis. NCBI lineage: Eukaryota > Viridiplantae > Streptophyta > Pinopsida > Cupressales > Taxaceae > Torreya > Torreya grandis. The sequence continues at coordinate 67,762 of JARHVA010010784.1, forward strand.
TGTGGTATTAAAACACTTGAAATTGAAGGAGATTCACAAGTTGTAATTCAAGATCTAAAAAATCAAAGAACAAACTCATGGAAAACAATGAATATCCTAGATATAGTTTGGCCAAAAATGCATTTTTTCTCTAATTGGTCAGCTTCACATTACTTCAGTGAAAGTAATATAGTGAAAAAATTCTTGTCCAATGTGGCTATTGATCAACCTATGGAAATGAGATTGGATAATATTAGTTCAAGTTGGGCAGACTGTTTCAATTTCAATCAAATTGATTTCTAATTTTCATTATTTTTTTTGGAACTTTTTATTTTTGATTATGATTAAAAATAAAAATCTTCCTATTAAAAAGTGGTAGGATTTTTTCATTATGAGTTTGGTGGACTCACATGCTTGAGGTTATAATCATAATGATGGTAGAGGATTACAATCCAATGGGATTTGACCTACCATAATTAATAAGCATGCATCCGTATGTATCACAATAAGGGTATTGATTTCTAAACATGGCCCATTTTCCATTGTGTTTGCATGGTGGATATTTTCCTTGGTTTACATTTAGTTGCCCATTATTTTTGTTGGTTGTTGTGAGGATGGAGAACTAATGGAATGAATCTCCATGTTGGCCCCTAGTGTTTGGTAATGCCAAAACTAGGGAAATGGATTTTTGTGGTCAAATTTTCTAGAACTCATCTTTCAAATGTTTTTTAGATTCTTACATCAAAAGTAACAAATGTAATTGAATTTGTTTTGGGCACATATTATCTAGAAATAAGCAATTATGTTTGAGTCAATTCTAATTTGGCCTCTCTTTTCTATAGTAATCTTTATCTTTTGGTTTTGGATGTTGATCAAGTTTAAATGGTGGTTCAATTCTTTATGTTTCCAAAGTATCACTAGGTAATGTTCACTTAATTAAACTCTCTATATCTTGACCCTTCTCTAAAAATGCCTTTCTCTAGTTGTGACTCTCTGGGTTTCATCCCTTTGTCTACCTTCTAAGATTTGGAAGCTCAGTTCTTGGTTTTAGTGCACTTTATTAAGGAATTAGAAAAGGCCTCTGATAAATATCATGAAGTGGCACATATTAGGGGTATTTTTTTCCTAATATGGATGATGTTCTAAAAAATATCTCTGGTCTTGATGATTGGTGGGCTTATCATAGAAATTTGAATTGTGTTAAAGCCATTAAGTGGCTTGCAAAAGGGGTGGTATGGGGATTTATCAAAGCCCCTCCTTGGTGGCATGATAAGGCTCTATTCTCAAAGGATGTTGTTGGTCCTCAATGTAAGATGGTCTAACCCTAGTTGGCAGTAATAGTTAGAGCATAATCAGATATTAGGATGCCTTATTTGAGAAGAGATCTCATGGCTATGGTGTAGGCTGGTCCTTCTAATGCTTTTTAATGGTAATATTTTATGTGATGGAAATTTGGTTGATCTTGTAATCTAAGAATGATAAGTGGTCTATTTTTTCCTTTTAAACTTAATTCTATTTTATAGTATCTGGTAATCTTGGTTATATAAATCTTTTATTTTAAAAAATAGACATATGTAAGATAATCTGTCTAAATTTTTTGTTGTTAAAAGCAATATGGTAAATATGAAAAATCCTCTTGCCTATTTTTTATTTGTCAATCATGCCTTAATATTTTCTAATGTTAAGCCATACCACCTTTTGTCTTATGACATATATGATGTAAGGGCTCAAGACCATTTAATTCTCAAGTAATGATAAAAAAATAACCAAAATAAATCTCATATAAATTAGATTAACATTTAGAGAAAAAATCTCACCAAAATAAATTCCCTCTACCTAAGATAATCCCTTTTCTACCAAGTGGGATTTATACTTTTCCATTTTTCCTTTTGCATTCTACTTATTTTTGAATACCAATTTGTAGCCAATAGGTTTTTTACTAGGAGCACATTTCACCAAAAACCATGTCTAATTTTAATTTGACCATTCTATTTCTTCCTCCATGATCTTCTTCCCAGGTTTATTTTTATTTGAGCCAAAAGCTTCCTTCACATTATCTGGGTCTTTATCAATAACTAAAAAATTTGATAACATAAATGTAAAATAAAAATTAAAGGGACTACATATTATGGTTCAATTATAATTGAATTTGATCTCCTAAATACTAGATTATTTGATTTTTATTCCTCTACTTCCTCTTCCACTAATTAATCTAGATCTTCCTTAATCAACTCCATTTGTAGTTCATCTTCTTCAATTACTTTGTAATTAGACATAGATTATCCTTATCATTCAACATGTATATTTTTAAGAACTTCTTTTGGCAGTTTTTATATTTTGAAATCACTTTTCATTATTTAAATATAAATTACAATTATATATATACACTTTTGGATTACAAATTTTATATACTTTTACATTAGTACTATATCTAATAAAGATACACTTAGCTTATCTGTAATCTAGATTAGTTATTTTTTTATTTTGGAATATGCATATTATAATCACAAAAAGGCCCTAAGATGTTTGAGAAAGGGTTTATTATCTATCCATGCTTCCTATGGAGTTTTATAGACCAAGGGGGATTTGGGTGATCTATTGATCAAGTAACAAGTAGTCATGATTGCTTCCAACTAGAATTTAATTTCTAACTCTGCACCATCAAACATAATTATTATGTTATGTATCAAATTAATATTTATTATTTATAAAATTATATTATATTGTGTGTTTTTATTTAAATTTGGTCTTCCTTAATTGATAATGACAAGCTTGATTGACATTTTACATACATGAATTAAACACCCAAAGAAGGTCATAATTCACTATCCTCTCACACTTACATGCTATTTTATGACTCAACCATTATGTTATGTTGTCAAACACCTACAAGAACCTCATTTTTTGATTTACTCTTATTAAATATATTTCACATACTTTTCCATACTCTCAAAGTAGTCCACTTGTACTTGGGTTAGTTCTAACCCTATAATGATTATCACAAGTCAATAATGATTGGCTAGTCAAAACCATATTTCTCCCAATAATGGCTATTTTATAATATCAAACTCATCCTTAGTTCAGTCCATTAACCTAGCTTATCAGTGGCATGAATAATTACTAAAAAGGATATATGTATATAAACAAATCAAGGCTTTATTTCAAAAACCATTTGGTATCCATCTATTGCATATCTATACACTACTATGCATTAATAAAATATACCCTATTCTTCCCAATTTGCATACTATCCATTAGGAGCAGTCACAAGCTAAGGATTAAGCACTCAAAATGTATGTGGAAGTAAACATTGTCAAGTACCAAATCTAATTCAGAGTTTCATTCACATAGTGAAAGAACAAAATTTTATAATCAAATTAGGTGGGAGAACTGTATGTGGCTTGATTTATCTATTTGGATTATTAGATACATAGGTAATTTTTAATAAGTAGGTGGGGGTGATTGGGTTTAGCTCAACTAATTACATTTCCCCTATTTTTCTAGGTTTTTGATCCTCACAAGCATATCTAGGGTTTTAAGGAAAAATAGGCTAATTTATGGATCTAGGTGCATCATCAGAGTTCCATATTATAAACATAGATCAATAAAATATAGTTATGGGTGACTGTATAATCACTATGCCACATATCCACATAGGTTAGTTCTGACCAACTGGTTAGTATTGACCTATGATAATGGCCCAATCTTATGAAAATAACCCAAAGTAAGTAGTAGACCCATTCTTCAATTAAATATATTATAAGTGTGATTATCCTTGATTTATACTTGTAAAATATAGTCACATTTAGATAGTCAATTAGAAAAGATAAGTATCATAACCACTTGAGTATTTTACATATTTAGTAGATGCCCTAATTAAATCAAAATAAGTATTACCAATTATTTACATTCATATTGTATGATTAAATATCATATCTATTAATTTGAATTCTATTTCAAAGTTATATATTAATTATATTAGTATTACACATTAATCCAAATTAGGTTAAAACATATTAGTGAAATTGTAGACATATCAAATAGAGAAAAACCCTATGTTTTCCTTTAGGGTTTCAAATTAAGCTTCCAAGTTTTTATGATTTTTCCCTAATAATACACATTAATCATGACAATGTTGAATAAAAATTAATTGTTAAAAAAATTAATGAAATTTATCTTTTCATTTTTCTATAAATTAATAGTAATTTTTATTTGGATTAATTATATAAATAAGTGGGTAACTAAAATCAAGTTAAAATTCATTAAGAAGGCTAATATTGCCAATGTACAATCCTAATCCTCCCTCTTCCCATATTTTTTAAATATCCTATTCGAGATACCTATTTTTGCCATTAGATATAAAAAGGCATGCATGACTCATCTTGTTCTTCTAACTAATTTTTTAACTAATAAAACCTATCATCCCATTTCAATTTTTTTCCCTTGGCTTATATTGGATCATGCAGTCCATGTTTTTACAATAGAAATGGGAATGGTGAAAAATATAGTAGTACAAGTAAAAGGACCTTATCATATTAATCCTCAAACCCCACCCCTACCCACCAAATAAGATAATCAAACAAAGTGGTATGACATCATGGATCAACTCAAAAATTCCCTTTCCAAACTTTATCTATTAGAATTACTTCAAATAATGCATTTCTACAAAGACATATTATATGTAGCATTATGTGATACAACTATACCAAATGAGGTAAAAACACATTATGTGGATTATATTCTTAATATAATACAATGGAAAATGATTATTTACCTCATAAACACATTACAAATCAACATCTATAATTATATATTAAAGTTAAAATATGAAATATTAATGCCCAAAAAGTCTTGGTGGATAATGGATTAGGTATAAACATTTGGTAATATATCATTTTTGAATATACTTGTTAATAAGGTAGAAGATATTAATTATTAAATTATGAATATTTAATGATTTGAAAATATTCCAAGGAAATTAAAAGGACAAACTACACTATATATCATAGTGGGGGTCCTCAAACAATATCCACAATTTGCCAGGTCATGCCTAATGACCTTAAATATAATATTATTTTAGGAAAACCATGGATACATGATACCAATGTAATTTATTATATCTTAAATTCATGTTTAAAGTTTTGTCATCAAGGCTACATATATACATTCCCTTTAGATCAAAAATGATTCAAGTATTATGCATTAACCTAACCTAAGGATCATTACATTTCTCTATGCAACCATATTCATAAGAATCCAAACCAACTACACTACCAATTTATTCTTCCACTCCACTGGCATCATCATGAATAGAATATATTCAATATGGTTTTTGGATTAAATATTTATAAAAAATGGTATACATGTGACAAGGATTGGGAAATCATGAACAAGACATTGTTAACCCCATCCAAGCATCTAATCATAAAGGATGAAAAGGCATTGGTTACATAGAATAATTAGACAAAGATAAGAATGGAACATCTACATTAACTAATATTCACACACATTTATTTAAATAAGAGTCTAAACCATGATAGGTTCCTAACTCATCCTGATTATAGTTAGCATACCCTAAGATGATTGATGATATAGTTTCCCCATATTTTTTTACAATAGATGAATTTTCAAATGATGAATCCATCCTAGAATACCTCAGGGCATATGAGGAACTCCCTTCCTTCTATCATAAGAATGATTTTCCTCACTCAACTTCTATTCAGGCATAATTTGGAGAATATAAAGACACTATTGTCCATATTAGAGAAGCTTGTATAGATACCATCCTACAACATCGTATATGGAAGAGAAATCAACTCTAATTTTTGAGGAGATAGTATAATATCATTATAAAATATATAAGGATCCTATAATGGTATTATTATCATCCATGTTATAAAATGATGAAGGAAAGGCACTCTGACAAGTTTTCATGACTACCAAGAAAAATTTAAATGGGATTACTCAAATATGCTTGATCCTAAAATCACATTTCATAATATTGTATTTTATCCAGATGCAAAGCCAATATAAAATATATGCTTAAAATTCATCTAAAAGTTTAATTAATAGGAAAGGAAGAGATACATAAATTACTAGATGCAGGATTTATTATAACCATTGATTATCACAAGTGGGTTTCAAATATAGTTCTAGTTGTAAACATAATGAGAAGATTCAGTGTTGTACAAAATATAGATATTTTAATAAATCTTATCTTAAAGACAATTTTCCACTACCAAAAATTAACATGATTGTAGATTATACATCTAGTTTTGATATGTTATAATTTATGGATGGATTCTTAACACACAATCAAAAAGAAAATTACATGGCCTTATTCAAATATGCTAGGAATTGATCCCAAAATTGCATTATATAATATTGTATTTTATCTATATGTAAATCCAATATAAAAATATGGGTAAAATGAATCCAAAAGTTTATTTAATAGAAAAGGAAAAGATATGTAAATAGCTAGATGCAGGTTTTATTAGAGCCATTAATTATCCCAAGTGGGTTTCAAATATAGTTTCAGTTGTAAAATATAATGTGTAAATTTAGTGCTACACAAAATATAGATATTTGAATACAACTTATCTTAAAGACAATTTTACAATACCAAAAATCAACATTATTGTGTATTATACATTTATTGTTGAGATGTTATAATTTATGGACAAGTTCTCAACATACAATAAAATCAAAATTAATTCATAAGATCAAGGAAAAAACATCATTTATCACACATTGGGGAAATTTTTTCTATAAAGTCATGCTCTATGGACTAAAAAATGTTGGGGTTGATTATCAATGAGCTATAAACCATATATTTAATTATTATTTACATAAAATAGTGGAGGAATAGTTTTAGTTGTAAAATATAATGTGTAAATTTAGTGCTACACAAAATATAGATATTTAAATACAACTTATCTTAAAGACAATTTTCCAATACCAAAAATCAACATTATTGTGTATTATACATTTATTGTTGAGATGTTATAATTTATGAATGGGTTCTCAACATACAATAAAATCAAAATTAATTCATAAGATCAAGGAAAAAACATCATTTATCACACATTAGGGAAATTTTTTCTATAAAGTCATGCTCTATGGACTAAAAAATGTTGGGGTTGATTATCAATGAGCTATAAACCATATATTTAATTATTATATACATAAAATAGTGGAGGAATATGTGGATGATCTAGTATCAAAATAAAATCAATGACATAATCATGCTTTGGGTTTGAGATAAATTTTGAATGATCATAAAAAATACAGTGTGCACTTAAACCCACATAAATGTGTATTTGGGGTAGCTTTAGGAAAATTTATGAGCTAAATCATTTCTCAACAAGGCACTGAAATAGATTCCAAAAAGGTTAAATCCATTTTAGACAGGCCTCCACCAAAAGCTTTATTACAATTGTAATCATTATAGGGACAAATTTAGGCAATAAGATGTTTTGTAGATAATACATAATACTTTACATGATTACTGAAGGAAGATACAAAATTTGAATGGGATGAAAAATGTCAAAATAGTTTTGATGAAATAAAATAAAATATACTTAATACACCTATTCTCATGCATTCAACAATAGATAGGAATTTACCACTATACATATCATCTATAATAATGCCATGGGAGATTTATTTGTATAATATTATGGTGATCAAAGAGAGATAAGTATATTATATTAGTCAAACAATTTTTTACTATGGGAATACTTTCAATAGTATGAAAAAGCTATGTTTAGCCTTCTTTTTTTGTACATAAATTAAGACACTATATGCTCAAAATTGAAACATAATTTATCAAAAAAGTCAATCCACTCAAGTTATTTATGGAAAAATCACAATTATTATACTGTATAGATGAATGGGTATTATTGCTCATGCAATTTTAACTAAAGTTTGTGTCCCAAAAATTAGTAAAATGACAAAATATCACATAATAACTATCTCCAAATCCATTATGGTCAATGATGATTTTTGACATAATATTAATTCATTTATATATATGATGACACATTTACCATGTAATTTAATGGATACACATGTGCCATATGCACTGGTGTTAATATAGTCTTCATTACATCCTAGGGGAAACCTATTCCATTTGTATATTGGTTGGGTATTTCATATAAAAAAATACAATAGAATATGAGGAATTGATACTTTTTTTAATTACATCACACATGATACAAATAAAATCATAATGTGTATTTGGATATTTTTAGTTGGTAGTTAAACATGTTTCAATATCTATAAAAAGAAGAAAAGTTAATTCCATACAAAGAAATGGTACAGAGATTACAAACACATTTTTGAATAGTTTTTAATATAAATCATACCATGAAAAGATAATAAAAATGATGATTCCATGGCTATAACAACTCATTTTATTCTAATTTAAATTAATGATGATCAAGAAATCATTACTATTTGATAGTTATAATGTCTAGTCCATCCATTTTTTCAATAAAAGTAAAGGCTCTTGAAGTATTAGCCATTACTTGTAGTGTAGTGATTTTATAATGGTGCAATGATATATGTATATATATATATATATATGTACATACATACATACATGCATAAATATATTTATATAGAGGTTTTATTCTATAAAATACTACACATAATGATATAAAAAATTACAAAGAGATGAAATGTGCTATGTGTTAATTGGATGTTTTTTATTCAAAACATATTTGTATGGATAATTACTTTGGTGACTTAATTTTTAGGAAGCTAAAGTGGTTTTACTGAGGTCTATGATGGTGAATGTGTGGGATATGCAGTGGAAAATCAATGTTTAATAAACTCTTATGATAAGGATATTATTGGCCTATAATGAAGAAATAATTCTAAGAGCATGTTAAGTTATGTCAACAATTTTAGAAGAATAGTAATCTAAATCATTCCCCTTTACAATAATTACACCCAATTATCTCACCATGGCCATTTTCCCTTTGAAGATTTGATTTAATCAAAAATATAAATTTGGAATCATTATAAGCCCATAAGTTTATACTTATAGATACATAATACTTCAAAAAATGAGTATAAGATGCACCATTATATTAAATATAGGAATAATATATATGTAATATATTAATGAAAAATATCATATCGTGATTTAGACTACCTTCAACTATTTCCATAGATAATGGGTCTTCATTAAAAAGAAAATAGTTAAAATATTTTGAAACAAATATAAGATTTGTCATAAATTTTATATACCATATTATCCATAGGGTAATGGGTATATAGAGGAAATAAATAAAATGCTTACGAATATATTTAAAAAGTGTTTCACCAAAAATTGGCATATATTGGCACAATCATATTATTTATGCATTATGGATCTACCACACAAGTGTCCACAAACTAATTAAGGCTACACCTTATTCTTTGGTATATGGAATAGAAGTAGTTTTACCTTTAGAATTAGAGACCCATTACTTGATTTTTTTATTTGAAAAAAATAATCAAAGATAATGAATATTGAGATAGTGATTTCATGAACTATAAACATTAGATGAGGCATTGAAAATATTAAAGTTTATTAGGACCATATCAATAAATCATATGATAAGAAATTTCATAATTATGAATTTAAGATTGAAGATTTAGTAAAGAATGAAAATAAAAATAACACTAATGATGATATAGAGAATAAAGGAAAATTAAATCCAAATTGATTGGGTCCATTTGTGGTTATAGAGAATATAGGTACATGAGCCTATTGGTTATCTACACTATAATTTTAGCCTATAAGGAACCCTATGAACATCATGCACTTGCACCGATACTATACATGATTTTTAAAATTTAAATATTCCAAAAATATAAAAATACAAATAATTATAATATTTAAAAACATTTAAATATTTAAAAAATACAAAATTAGGACTTGAGCATGACATGATGGATAACTTACACTTTTACATATACTATTTATCACATGTTTTGGTATATATAATATTATTTACATACACATGCATTTCATGATATGCATGGTGCATACTATTTGTCCTATGCCCCATTGATGATGTTAATTTTTTTCATGATAGATTAGTTTGTGTGAGCTTTGGCATTACTTGTTTTGACATCCATTGGTGTCCTTTTTTTGACACATTTTTATGTCATCCTACTTGTGGCCTTTAGCCTTGATTATTGGGACATATTTATGTCCATTGTATCTATCCCTTTGGCCTATGTGTGATAACTAAAATTTGAATTTGTTGATCTTTTTGACATTGATGGGTACCATGATTTGTGTCATGAAATATTATTTTATATTCTTAGTCAGTTATATTTATACTATGTGTTTCATTGATACATTTATCTAGACATGAAACTTTCATGGCATGAATTTCATATGTACGTGCCTTAATTGTTACATAAATTACTATAATAACATAATTATCCACAAGATAAAAATTTAATACATGATGTTATATTTATACATGACATGATAAAATTCATTATTTTTTTGAGAGGAGTTACTTAGATGATACATCCCTCATCTTAAAATGGGAAATTATAGTGGGCTTGTATTAATGACATAAGCATCGATGGGTATAAAATCTAAGTAGAATACATGTTTATAAAATATCAAAGATTTAGATGCTTTACATATAAGATTTTTTAAATACATTATATAAATTTTCATATTGATGTAGATTATAGGGGCATATGCCATGCATATACATTCATTTTACAAATAATTCACCACAAATTTATACATAATTTGGTACATATGTATGGGCATATACACGCCAATTTACATAAAGAATATTTTAGAGTCACACATTCACATCACATTTTTGATAAATATTGTTAAATTCAACATATAAATTTAGGAGGCATGATACTATTTCATGCAAATATACAATACAATTACAATTAAATGGAAAATACTTATGATTCCACTTCACATTTATAAAAACATGCATAAATGATGGGGGAATGAACATTATTCATTCCATTATGATCATGCCTTTTTATATATATTTTAATTAGATCTAACCAAGAGTAAAATTACATTTGAATCTATAATTCATATGCATTGGTTGATTCATTTATGAAGGAATCTTGCTTGATTAGTTTTCTCATTTAATTACATAGTGTTTTATTTTTGAGTTGAACCTAGCTCCATAGTTTTTTATAACATTTGTATACAAATTTATTTTGGTTAGTATATTATGTACTTATTAATACATACATTAGGTTTGGGGAATATAACCTTCCCAACTCAAGATCCTGCATATTTACACAAGTTTGGGGTATGTTCACCCCCAACTCACTAATGGTTCAATGAGGAAGCATCATCTCTAAAAATTATGAATGCAACATGATTTGTACCAAAACATAGGTGTAATCCAATCATTAATATTTCCATTTTCATATTTAATATTTCACATATGGACATTGAATACTTCATTCTCATTTCAAGTTTTCTATAGATCATAATTGCACATTTGGAGATATCTCCCAAAAAGGCAATGCATATTGTGCACACTTAGGTATACTTTATCATTTTAATCTATCAATTTAATTAATAGAATAAAACATGGAAATTTTTAGATAATAAAATATAGTATTCAACATTTTATAATGAAAATATTGACACACATTTACCACATATGACCTGAGCACCCAAACAAGGTCCTAATTCCATCCTACATGGGCATCTCAAAACTCTTAGAGTGGTCCACCTATACATAGGTTAGTTTTGATGGTACAATCATTATTGTCAGTTGATAAAGACATATCTGGTTGGAAGTGTCCTACTCTCAATAATATATATTTTATAATATCAAACCCATCCTTAGGGTCATCCCATTAACCTAGGATGTTAGTGGTATGAGGAATTATTCAGAATGAACCATATATAAACAAATAAAGGATTCATTTAAAAATATAATGAAATTTCTTAGATGATTTACATCAATGGAATAATATATCAAAATAATTAAGATTAGAATAAGTATATCCACAAAAATAATTAAATAAAGATCAGAATAATTGATAAATATAAATGAGCCACTTCGAGGGGTAGACCTCCATAATAATGCAATAAGATCAAAATTCACAATATGATAATCAAATATTAACCATTACCTCCTATATATAATCTTATTATCCATTGTAATTACATAGGAAAACCTTACTAAGAACATAGATAAATGTAACAAGATAATATGAAGGGTTATGTAAGACAGATGTTAATCACACATATCGATAGACATGTTATAGGTTAAGTGTGTAACATGCCCCTCACCTTTAAAAAATGTTTCCATCAATGTTGAATCAAATTTGGATGTTATTTCAAGAAAAAATCATCCTCCCATGTTTCATATTCATGATTTATAGTCTTCCACTTGATGAAATACTCCTTAATATCTCTTATTCTTAGCCTTTTGGTGTGTGGGTGAAAGATCTCCTTAGGTTTAAGAATGACTCTACCTTCTTAATATAGATATAGTAAGTAGTATAGGTAGAATATATTTGTCCAATTACCTTATTCATGAAACATATGTGAAATAAATTATGTATGCAAGTAGCTTAGGGTAGTTTCAACTTGTATGTGACACTGCCCAATTTTTGCAAGATCTGATAAGGGCCACAATACTTAGGAGAATTTTTATTATCTATTTTATAATACTTTAAATAAATTTGATTATATGGATAAAAGCACAAAAAAAACTTATAACATATGTAAAAATTCCTCTCACTATCTTTTTGATCCACTTGCTACTTTATTTGATTCTACACCATTGCCAAATTCTCTCTCAAACTAGCTAGTATGTCTTGTTGATGTTGAATTTATTCTTCAATAAATCAAACTGAGGTTACACCTTCAAGGATGAAGTGATGGAAAAGGGATGATAACCATAAAGTGCCAAAAATGGATAAATTTTGGAAGTGGTATGGAAGGAATTATTATACCACCATTATTATAGTGTAAGCTAATAAACTCATTATTTATGTTTATCTTATGCAAAACAACATAGATACCATTATAAGAATTTGTTGACCACCTCTATTTACCCTTTATATTGAGTATTATATGAAAACATATGATCCAACTGAGTAACCAAATAGTAAAATAAAATATTCATTAATTGATTCATCCTTCATGTATAGTGCAATTTCTACAACATTTTTTTCTTACAGACTATTTAAAAATCATATCTCAAAATTTTAGTCACCCATTTTTATTTGTTCTTCTGATGACAATCATTGTTCCAAAAAATATTTTAGACTATCATGATAATTCTTTACCTTAAAGTGTCTACCCATCAAATGAGGTCTCCATTACTTGATTGCATGAAGAATAACTAACATCTCTTTCTCATATATTGGCTTGATCCTATTTTTTTCCTTTAGTTTATGAAAATATAAAATGAAATGGGTGTTCCTTCTTGAATGAGTACTTACCCATTACCATACCCTAATGTATCACATTTAAAAACAATGTTTTTTCAAAAATTATGGGTAGCCAAACGTGGAGTGGTGCACATATCCCCTTTCAACTTCTCAAATGTCTTGGTAGTTGTTTCATTCTAATGGAAGGAGTCTTTATTCAACAAGGTTGTGAGTGGAGTTTCTCTACTATTATATTTTAAAAAAATGAAATAGTAACCTATTATGTATAAAAATCCCTTAAGAATCTTGAAGGTCTTTCACACTTTACACTCCATCATAAATTTTATCTTTTTGGGGTCAACTTTGACTCCTTCATATGAAAAAATATGACCCAAGTACTCTATCTCTTGGACTCCAAAAGAACATTTGGAAGGTTTGGCATAAATCTATTATTGTTTAAAAACTAAAAGTACCTATTTAACATGCTTCAAATGTTCTTCCCAAGTTTTGATGTATATTAGGATGTCATAAAAAAACACCAACACAAAACTCCTCAATAAATGCCTAAAAACAATAATCATCAAGCTTTGAAATGTAGATGGTGCATTTTTGAGACCAAGAGGAATGAACATAAACTCATAATGGCCTTCATGAGTTTTAAAATTTGTTTTTAGGGATATCCTCATGTCTAATCCAAATTTGATGATATCCATAACAAAGATCTTGTTACTTCTCAATTCACCCTTAGCAAATAGTATCTATTTTAATGATATATTATGACTACTAATTCATTAGTTGTTGTGAATATATATATATATATATATATATATATATATATATATATATATATATATATATATATATATATATAGTATTGGTTAAACTACTATATTTTATAGTTTACATCTTAATTTTTAATAGTATTATTTAGCTGAAAACATATGAGTATGGTTTAATTTTAATTATTTTGATATGAGTGATACAATGGTATTTTCATAAATTATAGTTAGTTATTTTTCATATTTATAGTGGTAATAATGGACTAACTACTATTATTTGTCTAAGGTGGATGCAAGACTATCTCACCCACACTAAGTGATATAGAGGGATAAAATCATATGGGAGGGGTGATAGATCATTACAGTTGGGGGCCAAAAGAGTGAAACTAAAAAAATCACACACTCATAAGTTCTTGAGTAGGATTTAGTTTTATGTTGTTTTCCCTAAATGTGTTATCTATCTTATTATCTAAATAATTGTGTTGTATGATTATACTCTTGATGACCTATGTATGTCAATACTAATTACATGATCACATTTGGTTTTTTTGTGTATTTATATTATATTAATCTTATAGATGCCTTATCCATGTGTTACTCCTATATTAGTGTTATTTTCAGATGCATACTCTTAAATTTATTAAATGATAATATTTTACTTTGTTTGCTAATTATTTCCTCATTTATGTGTATATTTGACTTACTAAGTTTATGATAGTATTAATTACATAATTTTAGTCCTAAAAGGAATGCTATTATGCATAATTGTTTGATTATATTATGAGTACCTTTATAAGAGTATCATGATTAAAAAAACATATTTTGATAGAAATTAGATTTTTGATAACTTGAACCACCATAGTAAATATGCATTGTTGTTTATGAAGACATTAGGTAACTTATTTTTTTTGTTATTGAATAAGCTGTAGGAATAATTATTTTAACTTGGGCAAACCAAAGTATAACTTGATGCATTACCATGTTATGAGAACATAACTTGAGGAAAGATGAAAAAGTCTCATTTTGTGCTAGTAAATTAGGGTTTCCTTATTTTGGGGGTCAAAATGTGAATATTTGGGAAATCATTTTGTGGTTGACATATTTTTTAGGGTTAAAGGAGTGTAAGTAGTTTCTAGTAAAAATACAACATATGATTTGAGGTATTTATATTACTAAATTCATGGTGGGAAAGTAAATGCATGAAATTTTTATATCTAGATTCATTAAGAGAGATAAAGTCAAGATACAGGTAAGTAACACATAGAAAGGATAAAATAAGAAGGAAGAGGGGAGATAAGAAAATAAAAGAGAAAGAGCAAAGCATATGGATGATGGAGGAAGGAAAATAAAAACAAGAAAGAGATGGGAAGGGTGAAATTTCATAGAATGGATTTAAATACACATCTCCATATCCAAGAAATTTAACATTAATCATAACTGAGTTAAAATTATTGTGGGTCAAATAGGGTTGTTTTATTATGCTTTTAGGTTTTTAATTCATAGAACTATAATTTATGGAAATTATCTTTTAAATCATGATAATTTTTGGGAATAGGTTATTTTTTTATTTCTCAAATGTCATGTAAGATTGTGAATTTTACTTATCTTGGTTTTAGAACCATGTACTTAAATTATCATGATATGAAACCCTCTTTCATGAGTAAACCTTATATATCTTACTAAATAAATATATTCATAGCTCATCCCACATATGTAAGTCCAAAATTTGATAATATGATCCATGTCTTGATATTTTAAATATAATAAAAAATGCATCTAGTTTGTTTTGAGAATTTCTTTGGGAAAAAATGAGGACTACAAGCTCATAAAAGATAATAGTATAAATTTATTAAAATGATAAATTATAAAGAAATCATTTTAGGACCCATAAGTACATACAAAAATGAATTTCATGAAAACCCTTATCAAGTATTATGTATTACTATTTTAAATTACTTTTCACCTTGTCCAGGGTGCATAGGTTCAAATGAAACTGATAAGTTGTTAAGTCTGACTAGACATGTAGATTGTTATATTAACAACCTACAGGCCTAGGAATCAATAGAGGATGTCTTGGTGATTTATGTATTGATTTAATGAAATTTTTTATTTACTAACACATAAATATGGTTGTTATTAGTTTTAATTTTTGGGCTTTAGTGTGAATGATAAGGCCTCCATTTTGCATGCTTTTGAAATTTTGGCCATGTTAAAACTGAGCTAAAGGGAGACACACACACATAAAATAGATTATAAATGATCATACCTTTAGTAAATATATTTCCAAAGTATGGGATGATCTTAATCTATGTGCCATAATATATGTGAAATAATGTATAAGCATTATCATATAAGTCTAGCAAAATTTATTCTAATAGAACAAAAAAATCCTTGAATGTTATTTGTTGATACATATATATATATATATATATATAAGAAAATTTTGATGGATTTGAGATTTATTCGATTTAGTATAATAGGTACTTAGTGTCTTTTGAACCTATAGTACATCATGCCAAAAGATAAAATAAATAGACAAAATTATCTTTGAGACTGTGAGGTTAGTTTAAATCATTTTGTTCTATCCATCTTTTCAACTTAATCATTTTGAAGGATATTTAGTATAAAGTTTTAGAATGGTTATTATCCTTTTATAAAACTACTTATAAATCCTATAATTGAGAAATGTTAGGTGATGATTACTATGCTCAAACTTACCATTAAGGTTTATACCAATAAGGTTCATTTATTTCTATAAGGTTGATAATACAAACCTATTGTATTCCACACACCCCACCCTATACTTTTATTTGAAAAGTGGAGACCCCATTTGTGTTTTGTAAATAATGAATATCTTAGAGGGGTATCTATGGATTTTAAAGGGTTATGATAGTTGTATTATTTGTATAAACTCAATGCTTTTAAAATTTAATCATGTTGTGGTATAATTTTTTTCCATCTAGAAACATTCATTCAAACAAACCTATTAATGAAAAGATAGAAAGAATGGATTTGCATGATAGGAATTTAGATTGTTTTATTTTAGAGTATTTAGTCTTTGAAAATTTTATTCTTTGGTGCCTTTATTTTATAATATTTCATTTGGAAATTTCTCTTCAAAAATATTATCTTCAAAAACTTTCTCATCAACAACATTCACTTCAAACATATTTCATCGTAATGTTTAGTTTGGCAAGTTTAGTCTTCAAAAGCTATTCATGAACGAGTTTGGTCTTCAAAAGATTTTCTTCGATAACTTTGTTTGAAAAAGTTTTCAAATGACAACTTTTATTCATGAGGTTTTTATTTTTAGAGTCTTTTTATTGGGGACTTTTATTTCAATGAATTTATTTTAGAAATATTCTTTTCATTAACTTTTATTTTAGAGACTTTTCATCAAAAGGTTTGTTTCAAAAATATTCTCTATGGAAACTTTCTCATTGGAGGATTTGTGTCGATAAATTGAATATTGGAGCTTTCACTTTAGAAAATTTGTTTTAGAGATTTACTCATTAGAATATTTGTTTCAAAAAATCTCATTTTAGGAAATTTCTCTTTGGGGACTTTCCATGTGAGTACCTTTACCTTAACCAGTCTTTCTAAAGAGTACTTAGTCATTGGTGACTTTGTTTCAAAAAAAATATTTTGGAAAATTTATTTGAAAAAATTTGGGATAAAATATTTTGGAGAAAATCTTTGTGAAAAACATTATATACTTCAGAGTCTTTTGGCCTGAAGGTAAAGTTTTCCTTCTCTTGATTGGACTATATAATGACACATGGAAAAGGATGAAAGGTAACATGGTGGTATCCCAAATGACAAGGCATCCTATGTGGCATGTACTCTAGGATAAGGTGGTCAAATTTGAATTAAATAAAGGTGATGAGCTCATAAACATTGATTATTAATGGCACAAAAATTGGAAGTCAATACATAAATCTATTAACATCGATCCCCCAACCAAGTTCACATCATTCCATCTTCAATATTGAGTAAATTTTAGCTTTAAATGATCTCAAAAAGCTATAATTGCTATAAGAGTGATTTGTTATTCATGCAATTCAATTTAGTGTTATACATCATTATTAACATCTTGAAGCATACTAGTATCTATCAAACAACCATGGCATCATTTTCTAGGTCATACAAAGGAACCCCAACACCCTCCAAGTTCTCTAGCAAGGATTTTTCATAGTATTTGGACATAGTATTTGATTCCACTACATTCAATGGTTGTTATCCAAATTACTTGACATTATGGGAAGCTATGGAAAATATAGACTCCTTTGTACTTAAAAAATACATCTCATTTGAGGATAAATATCTAATAAAGGACCTTCTCCCTTTCAAACATCAAGCCCTACATTATGAAACTGCAAAGCCAAGGTTTATGTTGTGTATAGATATACTAAATGGCCTCTTCTTTAAATGGAGAATAGTAGATGATGGATACCTTTATTACATTGATAATAACATAGTTTTTGCATATATAGATGGTGATGCATTTAATAGGTATTTGAGCCTACCCATTCTAAATGTCATTTTTGATTTGCATACTATCATTACATGGAAGAAATCCAATAATGCTGAGCAAGCATTATCAAGGTGGCTCTTCCATGGAGAGACTTTCACTCTAAAAGAACATGTCAAGAACCCTATTCCCATTGCCTAATTTAGAATAAGAATCCATGTGGGAATGACACTATTAAATTGAAATTTTGGCCATGTAAGTATCTACTTCCTATAATTAGATTGGGTTCCCCTATTGGACCTGCTAAGTACCTTAAAGGTCACCTACACTTTGGTGGAAGTGATTAGTGCATGTCTCCAAGAAAAAATCTTGCATATAGATAAGAGGCCACTAGGAGGAAATTTATACATAATGTCTTATCTATTAGAAAAAATCACGGGGATAATGTATAGACATAGAGGATTCTTATGGGATCCCAATATAGAAGTCATAAATAATAGGACTTGTGACTATTATAATTTTGTGTACATATACTCCTATGTTATAAATATAGCAAATTTGTTAAGGACCTATACCCTCAATTCTGGATGGACATCCATAGGCAGACTTTGGTAATTATTTCACCTAACATAGCTAGGAAACTTTCCAACAATGTAGGAAACTACTAGATTTACCCATATTACACTATTATCATGGTGGCTGGCCATAAGATAGATCCTCTTCAGCTACCAAAGTTTGTTTTAGATAAAGTCGCTGAGCAAGAAATTCCATATCATATATAGAATGGCATTGATGAGGAATTTAACAAAGAATAATAAGGACACATTCCATGGCTCCCATATCACCATTAGGATAATGCAATACACAATTTTTAGGTAGTTCAAGGAGGATGGGAATGCCAAGAAGGCATATGCATTTCCTACCCTCACTCATAGAGACTAGGATCCTCATATCAAGGTCTAGAATAAAATTCATACCCTTGGCCTTGCTTATAAACAAAAGCTAATGGATCATGAATTTTTATTCCTTAATGCTAAATACAATAAAGAGATGAAATAAAGGGCCACAATTATAGGATTGAGTGAGGACTTACTGAGAGTGATTCAAGATGAACCATCTCTCACACTCGATGAAGCAAAGTTTAGGATCCCACATCCTAGAGGATGGATATCTTCTAATTTTTGGAATGGTAGGCCATCACAATGACCATTTGAGAGGGACAAGGTCCATAAATAGCTCAAGGCCAACCATAGGACCAACACCAATTGGTAGGTGAGGCACCACTCATTAGAGCATAGGATGAAGAATATAAACAAGAAAAAGTGCCTAGCTCTATACAAGCTAAAGAGGAATAAATGCTCCCAGTTCAAGCTTCAATATTTTAACTAATACAGGTCAAGAAAGAGATGGATAAGGAGCTAACTTAAAAGAGAGATAGTTCACAAAGGGAAAAATTTGGGATCATATGCTTAGAATCATCTGATGAATAATAAATAGTGGATTTTATAGCCCTAACACCCAACATTATTCCCCATTCTCTTCCCTAATAGGTTATAGTTCCATAAGCTGCCAGAGAAACCAAGTGCTATCAAAGGAAGCTTAAGGTAGACAGACCACAAACCCTTCCCACAAAGACACTCAAGGAGGTAAAACCTTCATTATAAGGTGAGACAACATGAGAGGTGGATGAGGATGAGTTTTAATAGGCCAAGGTAGTAATCTTATAAACACTGAAGGCCAAGGTACCTCTCATAGGTGAACCATATGGTAAGGGTCCTATGCTCACAACCCATTTAGGAATTTTCCCCTTGATGTCCTTACTTGTAGTTTTTACCACCCCTACACTAGTTATTTCTACATTCATTCCTATTTGGTCACATTTTTTGGGCTTACTTTTCATGCACCCATCTATGAATCTGCCCACTACCACTTCACCTGCTCCACCCTCCATTATTGTGGTATCCATTCCTTTAATGTTGATACCATTAACAATAGTTTTGTCCATTCCATCCATTTCCTAATCCATCAATCCAATTTTATCTACTTTTACCCAATTAGGTTCACCTTTGCCTTCCTCAACTCTAACTTATAAAAGCATAGTGGTTACCACCAAAAGTTCTCCTAGGAATCAACCAATATTTATTGTTCATGCAATGCCATAGTTTAGAAATATAGAATGGTCAAAAATCATATGGCCATCAATTCCAAATCCTTCTACTGAAACTAAGCATGAGCCTAAAGAACATGCACAAGTGGAAGCTCAACCTTGAGATCCCTCAAAGCTCCCTCTTCCATATTGGGCCAAGGGTTTAAGATCCTTGACCTATAAGAGGCCCAATTTAAGTATTAATAAAATTTCAATAATGAGATCACTATTTGATAAGGCCACAACATCAGTATAATAGGTAAGAAAGAGGAAGTATAACTCAGGTAGAACCTTGATCATGGAAGAAAGGGAAGAGGTTTATTCCCTTAACAAGAGACATAACATGAAAAAGGGCCAATCCTCATTTATTGAGGCCCTGAAGTCCTACATGGAAACCCATAAAGAGGAAATCCTGGCCATACATGAAGGGACTAAAATGACTAGACAAGAGCTCAAAGAAGAGTTGGAAAATCTCAGAGAGAAATAACAACTGATTTGAGTTCCCCAAGCCATTAAGTAGGATGTACAAAATGTAGCACTTACACTATATGATATTAATTATTCTATTCATTATTTGAGATTTAGTTTGTCTCCCCATGTCAATGCTATAACCAAATTATTCAAAATTTATAGAGATGATGACAATAAACTAAATTTCCTAGTGCTATATACCCCCAATAAGGCATTTAGCCATTTGGACTTGATGACCCCATTAGAGGCATAAAATTGTTTGAATTTAGATTTGATAAAAATAGAGGAGCCTTGGGAATAGGTATCATATTCTAAGGATTTAGTGAATAAATTGGTTGAACAAGAGAAATAGGTTGAGCAAATTTTGACAAAGTTGGAATTGGCTATAATTTAGGACAATAGAGGTAAAATGGTGACTCAGGTTGCATTTGATCAAATGATTAAGAAATATTTTAATGGATTCAAATAGAGTCTAAAAGGATTAAGCTTAAAATACATTGAAGCTAAATTTATCTCAACCAAGAAAAAGATGACATAGTTGGAAGTCTTTTGGGTTAGATTTAGAGCCACCAAGATAGAATACACTAAGCTAATGGAGCAAATGAGCTAGGTGACTAGGCCACATATTTTGGATATGAACCTAATTCAATAATAACACACTAAGGTGAAAAAGCACTACCAGGAACTACATTCTAAGAAAAAGGCAACCAAACAAATGTCACTACTAGTTTTTTACCATAGACTATAGTGCCAACAACTACAACCACATCATTGCCACCTCATACTATAGTCCCCATGGAAACTTCAAATCTAACAACAAGAGTATATCCAAGCACAACTAAAGTTACCACATCATCAAGCACAAGTAAAACCAAAATAATAATGATAATTTTGAGACACATTAAGCAAGAGCTGATTTAACATGAAGGTTATTATTTTGTACATTTTTTTATGTAGTAGTTATAATTAAATAGTTAAGTACTAGTTGCTTTTATAATGTAATTAAATGAATCATTTTTTTAACATGCACACATTGCATGACTGAGATATTTATGAATTATTGACATATAACTAAGACTTATCTTATAGTCTATCAAGATGTAAATGAAGTATTCTAAACTTAGAGGATGAGGTAACCCCTTTCCCAAGTTCTTTATATACACGTAGAATGTTATTTTCAAAGGGCCAAAGTTTTGAATTACTATATAGGAATAAATCAAGAAATTGATTGTCATGTAACTATTTTTTTCTTTTTTCTTCCCATTCTATGTTAATGAATTTGGAGTTTATTTATTTGTATTAATTCAATAATTTTGATTAGTGCTAATGTTACAGATGAATTTGACTATTTTATTAATGTATATTAGTCTTAAATGTGCAATAACTATTTAATATTGATAATATTTCATTGATTTAAGTAGTTAGTATAAGTTCAATTGATAATCCAAGGTGTGCAGAGGTATCTCTTTACATATAGTCTTCTAGGTGTGATCCACAACTACCCTAGATAAATTCTTGAGTTGTAATATCTTATACGAAGGTATTAAATAACACCCTTAAGAAGATCAACCTTTAGTTGAGACCAATAAGCATCCTATATCTATTAATCCTATACTTCTAGTTGTGTTTGTTCACAAGTGTAAAATATCTATAAATAACAAACACTAGTTGTTGAGATACTTGTCTACTAAAGAGACAACACGAAACTCCATTTTAAAGACATAGGATCTTATTTTATACCTTACCCTTCCTTTATTTTGAAGTTTGTTTGAAATATACCCTCTATATTATAGTTTTCCATCCATCCAACTCACCTAGTGATTTAAATTTTATTAAATCCATGAATCCACCCACAAACCTAGTTAAATAACCCATAGGTTCAACCCTCTTTTCAACCACCTAGTTATTTTAACCACATACCTAAAAATTGTGCCTTGGAGTGGAACATAGTTCCATAGAGATCTGAAAATTTTAGAGGCTACCTCATTTAAAACTCTTTGAGGCATGCATAAAACCCACATCAATAGAAAGAAAGAAGATGGTGCTATAAGGAGGGTACACTTATGTGTTTTCCTAATAAATAGGGGGCCCATCATTATGGAGACACATAAGAGATTAATAAGGTTTAGGGCCCAAGATAGCCTTTTGTATTCATCATTATATCAAATTCTAGGAGGCCTAGATCCATACCTATCATCTCTAAGATATGTAGAGCCTAAACAGATTCCCTTATAAGGAACATCCCACCTATCAATCTTCCTATGACCCAACCCTGGTTAATCAGATCTACCATTACCATCTCTGGGGACCAACATGACCTGCTAAGGAATTCATACAAGTATCTACCTACCTTCTCCCCTCAAGTGGGGGAATTATAGAAGAATATATCAAATATTTCAAGGTTTCCTAGAGATTAATGAATGTTATCCATGAGGAATTTACATGTAGTCTTTTTCCATTTACTCTAAAAGATTCTTCTTATGATTGTTATCTCAATTTATACAAAAATTACATCACTTCATGGAATGAGTGTCAATATACATTCCTTGTATAATTTGGATAGGTAACATTTCAAAATATGCACACTCAAATAAATACCACATATAATCTAGACATGAATCTAACACTCGAGATATAAAAGAATGCCCTATATCTTATTGTTGTAGTGTTATTACAAAGAGATACCTCTGCTAATAATCTCACTTTGACATTCTAAAAATATATTAACATCAATAATCATCTCAATCCAACTTATCCCTCATAATTTAAGAGGTCAATCATTTAATAATAGACTTCCATCCTTAAATATAATTCCATGTGTGAATCAGAATGCTCCTACATTCAATCAAGATTAGTTATACACTCTATCACCCATGAAGCAAAAAATAATGAATTAGAATTATGATTTATTGAATAATAAGACACAAACAAATAACTAGCATAATCAAAATTAGGCTGACACTAATACAACAATCGCTCAGGGTTCTTACTCCAATAAAACTAAATTGGATTTTATATAAAGAATGGTTTAGAAGCTGAGCAATGATTTCTTGAATATGCAAAAAAGGATGGGGAATAAAAATAATAATAATTACAATCAGAATTATACCTTTCCAAGATACAAAAACTTTTCAATAGGCCCATTAATAATGCATAATAACCATAATCTAATAAGTTACAAATATCAATATCATGGAAACAACTTTTCCCAACTGGTGTTGGGTGCATAACACATCTCAATGTGGAGAGTTAAACTATATAGTGCTATGTGAAACATTTGAAATATTTTAGAGAGAGATGATTATATAAGATCAAATGATGAATCTTCTAGATCTTGATTATGAATCTATCCCTTTTAGTTTAGCTATAGTATTTGAGACTTTTGAGTCTTCCTTCTCGAATGAAGATGAAAATATCCTGGAGGATAATTTTGATGAAGTGTAAGTGTTCTACTAGTTCAATAGAAACAATTATAATTTGAGTAATAGGTAGCCATTTACTACTTCTGCTCCTAATAATACAATTATCCCTCCAAATCCCAAATCTGAAAATAATTCTCCTCTCCCTAAAGGGAATGATTAGCTTCAATAAAGAGAGGAACATAATAAATGAGGATATAATATTATTGAGGATAAGAATGAAATTAAGGCTAACATTACTCTTCATGAACTAGTACAAATAATAGAGTAGAAGGAGCTCTTATGAAATTCCATCACATGTAAGTCTATTGCAAAAAATTCTAAGACAACCAAAATGAATTTTAAATCTAAAATCAAACCTAAAATTCCCCCTTTCTTGCTAACCATTTAGGAATTTGGCAAGATTATACATAATTGCCTAGTAGATTCCATAGCTTTATTAATAGTGATGCCAAATTCCATTTGTCATAAGCTTGGTTTAACACCAAATCCATCCAAGAGGATTGTATTATAGCTAATTAATATAGTAGTGCCTATATTGGGATAACTTAATGATGTGTGAATTCAAGTTGCCTTGAAACCTAGAGTACAAATAGCTATCGACATCTTGGTAATACAATGGATATTCTTGAAAGGAATGGGTTGTTGTTGAGCATAGATTGGTAAAAAATTCTAAATGGATATCTTTTCATGGGATTTTAATATATTTGGCTGCCTTGGAGGGGCATATCCAACCAAATCTAGATCTATTGAGAGGCTAGGATGAAGCATCATATTATGAAGTACAATACTATCATTGAATAGGTAAGATATAAATCTCCTAGTCTTAGAATTTATACATTCTCCATAAATCATGAAGCACTAGAGGAAATTTGGGGCTCTTCCCAATTACAGACCTTCCTTTTTAATGGAGCTAGAGCTAAGAAAGGATTAGGTGTCAGTATAGAGATGATTAATTCATAAGGAGAGAAACTATTGGTAGTATATAGGCTCTAATTCCCATGCACCAATATAATAGATGAATATGAAGCCCTAATTATAGGATTACAATTTTCCCTCAAGAATAATGTCAAAGAATTACTGGTATATGGATATTCTAAACTCATTGTTAACTAGGTTGGAAATAAATATTAATGTAAATTATCATACTTTAAGAAATACAAGCATAAAGCCTAGGATTTATTTGAGTCATTTAAAGCTTCCAACATAATATCTATCCTAAGAGAATAAAATAGAGCCACCAATTCATTGGCTACTTTAGTATTGAATTGGGTACCCTTACATGAGTAAAAAATTTGGAAGTTCTCTATTAAATTGTTACCTTGTCCTTTAGTACCAAAAAATGTTGAAAAATTTCAAGTGTTTAACAATGACCAACAAATTATCCAATTTATAAAACACTTAGGATAATTCAAATCTCAAATAATCGATGATGAATAAAGAAACCATAGGTGCCATGAAGGATTAGATGAAGAAGGTGTTATCCAACTAAAAGAGAAATGCCTCCCATTATGAATGGTCATCCTGGAAAGGAATTTTAATATAGATCCTTAAGCCCAATCACAATAATAAATCAAGGTTAATGAATTTTAATTTAGTTCATAAAATGTTGGTGATGAAAGGAGCACACATTTCATTAATATTGGCTTAAGTTGCACTCCAAAAAAAGGTAAAAAATCAAAAAACTAATGATCAGGTATAAACATGTAATTGCATGGACATATGATGACTTAAATATTTTTAATCCTAGATTCATTACCCATACAATTCCACTCAATCCTAATCATAAACCATTTAGGCAAAGGAAAAGGCTGGTTATTCCTATCTTAGAACCACTGATTTAGAAGGAAGTGGAAAAGTTGTTGAGTGCTAGGATAATATTTCCTATTAGACATTCAACTTGGGTGGCCAATCTAGTTCTAGTTAGGAAAAAGAGTGGCAAGATCATACTTTATGTCAGCTTTAAGAAATTGAATAAAGCTTCAGAGAAGGACAATTACCCTTTGCCCTCTTTAGATGAGGTAATATAAATTATAGGTGGCTCTAAAATGATTTCTTTCTTAGACCAATTTTAAGGTTAAAATTAGGTACTAGTTGAATCAAAAGATATGATGAAAATAAAATTTAATAGGAAATGGGGAACATATGCATATAAGTGAATTCCATTTTGGTTGATCAACACTGGAGTGACTTTTCAAAGAGTAATGGATCATGCATTCTAAGGACTGATAGGGAAGTGCATAATTATACACATGGATGATCTCACCTTTTTTATAAAAATAGAGATGATCATATCAACCATCTTCAATCTATTTTTGAAATATACATAAAGTTTTGGGTATCACTTAACCCCAAGAAAAATATATTTGACATTACTAAAGGTAAGTTGTTAGGCCACATTATTAATAATGATGGGATCACTATTAACCTAGAAAAAATTCAAGATATTTCAAAAATAATGTTTTCAAATAGTAAAAAAGAGTCAACTCCTTCTTTGGAAAGATAAATTTTGTAAGGAATTTATATCACATTTGCAAAGATTGTTAGACCCTTAAACACAATGCTCAAACAAAATGCTAAAGTGGAGTGGATGCTTGAAGATAAGAAGTCTTTCAAAGACATAAACAAGGCTATTTCACAAGCCCCAATGCTAGTAAGCCTCACTTTCACTAAAGTCATTTTATTGTACTCATTCACCTCAAAACATGTTATTATTGTCATGCTTATGTAGAAAAGGGAAGATATCAAACATCCTATTGAATTTATGAGTAATAACTTTAAAGATGTAGAGCTTAAGTATTCCTTGATTAACAAGCAAATATTCACTCTCATCAAAGTATTCATAAATTTTAAATAGTACACGCTCTAAAATAAGACCATCACCATAATACCCAATCTTACTATTAACCTCACACTTGGACAAAATGAATTGGGGGAGCAAAGAGGTACATGGATGAAAAAATTACAAGAATTTGATATTGAAATTAAACTTTATAAGATCATTATAAGATAATGCATAGTTCAATTGATGATTAAATTAGATCCACACATCACCATTGAATAATTTTGTCAGACATAGGTCTCTCAAAAATATTGGTATTTAGGTATTATTCAATTCTTGATGACTAAAACATGCCCCCAGGAACTCAAAAGAGAGAAAAAAGACATTTAAGGCTCAATGATGCTCATTACATGATAAATAAAGGAGTTATTTATAAAAATAATTATGAAAGCATTTATCTAAGATGTGTATCATGTGGATAAGCTCAATAAATCCTAAAAAATATGCATCAAAAGATAGGCAACAACCATTCATCTAGAAATAATACAACCTATAAAATAATAATAATGGGATATCACTAGCTGATGGTCTTCAAGGATGCTCAATTCCACATGAGGATGTGTTATGAATGGAAAGTTTTGGAAAAAATAGAGGTCCATGCAATAATGTTGTTACAGATTTTAATTAAAGGTAGGTTGTTTACCCAATGGGGCTTAGACTTCATCGATGTTATAAACCCAAATTCCTCAGTTAGACATAATTTTGTACTCATAGATATAGATTACTATACTATATGGATTGAGGTAGTAGCCACCAAGAACTCTAGAGCCCAAGATGTAATAATTTTTCTTCAAGAACATATCACAACTAAGTTTAATACCCCTATCTATTTAGTTTATGACAATGGGGCAAAAATTCAATCAACTAAGTTCATTGAGTGGGCCCATGATAATAATAATATAATTAGATCATCCTCCAATCACTACCAACAAAGGAATGGATTGGTAGAGTTAACCAACAAGAGCCTCATATATGCAATCAATAAGTTTGCTATAGATAAACCAAGGGAGTGGCACCTCTTACTAAAATATGCACTAGGGTAGATCGAACTAGGTAAAAATAAGCCCTTAAAGCTTTATCATATCTACTAGTGTATGAGAAATAACTAGTGTTACCAATCATGCTAAATTTATTGAAATATTAGTTTAGGCAAGAATAAATGGAGCCTAATGAAAAAATAGAGTCTATATTGTTAGATATCATTAAAATGGAAGACTCTAGGGATAATGCATTAAACAAATTCAACAAACATAAAGATGTGGTCAAGAGATGGTTCAATAAGAGAGTAAAATTCAAAGAATTCAAGATGTCTAACTTGGTGCTACTATGGGACAAATCCCATGAGAAAAAAGGAATGCATGACAAGTTTACCCAACTATGGATAGGACCATATCAAATTTAATAAATTTTGCGTAATAATGCATTCCATTTGAAATATATTAAAGGTAATGATATGACATTTTTAGTCAATGGACATTTTTTGAATCATTACTTCATGATTTCCCCATTTGGAGAGGTCTTTAAGTAACAATAGACATTCTAGTAGAGGTAGGAGTAGATTATATTTGCTTTATTAATTAGTTTCCTACTTTTAGTAGTTTTCTTTTATTAGATTAGTTTGTATTTTCTAAAGTATCCCTCTTGATTTTAGTCGTTTCCCTACTTTCTTGAATAGTTTTATTTTGATTTCATGATATTCAAATTTTGGTCAATCCTAGTATAATCAAATATAGTTTGAGGTGTTTTGAATCCAACCCAAATCAAGGGGTAATGCATACTATAGTTTAGAATTTTTATTCTAGGTAAGCAATGAGAGAGTTATCCATGAATATATCCTAAAGCTAATGATTTCATCAGGTATGTGAAATTTACTCCCACATTCCTATGCAAATTTAGAAAACTCTCCTTATTCCCTTGGGACAAATGCACATAAAATGTTAATACTTATTTAAGGTAATAATTATGGACATGATAAAGAGTTGACAAAGACATTTTAATTAAATCAAAATTTTATCTAAGACCAATTCATTATGGTCACCCTTTTCTTCTTTCCAAAAAGAAAAAAAATAAAATTAAAAAAATAAAAGGCATAATCCAAAAATCTGAAAGAAAATTAAAAAAGGATTCAAAGCCTACACGATGAAATAATATCAATGTATCACGCATCATGAAAAATATATAAAAAGGATGAATAGGTGATCAAATGTATCTCTATCGAGGCTATAGATTCCTGGCTAACAGTACAATAATGCTTGAGCTCACCATATATACACCTAATTCCCAATCAAAGTGAAACCTATAGATCACCCCCATGTCTTTGACTAAAATCTTGAGACAAGAGATATAGAACAACACTTTCCACACATAGATCCAAGGTGTAAGTAAAGTTAGTATGTTGCATAAGATCATTAAGAGTCTCTTTTCATTTTTGGTTTAATCATTTATTTTGGGATGAAATTATGGTTGATATTGGAATTGTAAAACCATGGATTCTAGGTTCTTGAAAAATCTAGAGTATTCATCCTTGTGAGTCACCATTTATTGTATTTAAAATACCCCAACTTGTATTTTTGTCTAAAAAGTGGGGACCCTTTTATTTTTTGGAAATAATGAATATCTTAGAGGGGTATCTATGATTTTTAAGGGTTATGATAGTATTATTATCTTTATAAACTCAGTGATTTTAATGTTGAATCATGTTGTGGTATACCTTTTTCCATCTAGAAACACTTTTTAAAACTAACCTATTAATGAAAAGATAGAAAGAATGGCTTTGCATGACAAGAAGTTAGATTATTTTATTTCAAAATATTTAGTCTTTAGTGACTTTATTTCAGAAGTTTTCATTCAAAAATTTCTCTTCAAAAAGATTATCTTGGAAACTTTCTTTTCAAAAACATTCACTTCAAAAAAATTCATCAGAAGGTTTACTTCAGCACATTTATCTTCAAAATATTTTCATCGACGAGTTTGGTCTTCGAAAGATTTTCTTTGGTAACTTTGTTTTGGAAAATTTTCAAATGGTATATTTTATTCATGAGGTATTTCTCTTTGGATCCTTTTTATCCAGGACTTCTATTTTTGTGAATTAATTTTAGAAAGATTCTTTTTGACAATTTTTATTTCAGATAATTTTTATTGGAAGGTTTATTTTAGAAAGATTCTCTTCAAAAACTTTCTCATTGGAAGCTTTGTGTTGGAAAGTTTCATTTTGGATATTTCACTTTGGAATCTTTATTTCAGAGACTTACTCATCAAAATATATGTTTTTGAAAATCTCATTTTGATAGCTTTCTCTTTGGGGACTTTCCATGTGACTACCTTTACCCGAACTAGTATTCTTGAAGAGTACATAGTCATCGATGGCTTTATTTTGAAAACTTTGGGATAAAATATTATATAAAAACATTATACACTTTAGATTCTTTTGAATCTAAAGTAAAGTTTGACTTCTTTTGACTAGAAAAAGTAATGACACATGAAAAAAGATGAAAGGTAACACAATGACACCCCGAATGCAAATAATCCTATGTGGTATGTACACTAGCATAAGGTGGTTGAATTTGAATTTAATGAAGGTGACAAGCTCATAGATGTTGAAATTAATGGCACATGAACTAGAAATCAATGCCAAAATATATTAACACTGATCCCCCAACCATGTTCACATCATTCCATGTTTGAGCTTGAGTAAACTTTAGCCTTAACTGATCCCAAAAAGTCATAATTGCTATTTGAATGATTTGATATCTATATATTTTTGTCTAGTGTTATATTCCATTATCAAATTCTTAGATCATACAAATATCCATTAGACCAGCATGGCATCATCTTTCAGGTCATACAAAAGAGCCCTGACACCCTCCGAGTTCTCTATCAAGGATTCTAGAAAGTATTTGGACATAGTGTTTGATGTCATTGCATTCAATGGTCATTATCTAATTTAATCAATATTATGGGAAGCTATGGAAAATGTAGACCCCTTTTAACTTAAAAAAGGCATCTTAGCCAAGGATAAGTATCTAGTAAAGGACCTGCTCCCTTTTAAATGTCAAGCCCTATATTATGTAGCTATGAAGCTAGAGGTTATGCCATACATAGATTTACTATGGGGCCTCTTCTTCAAAGGGAGAATAGTAGATGATATATACCTTCATTACATTGATAATAACATAGTTGTTTCATATATATTAGGTGACACATTTAATAAGTATTTAAACCTACCCATTATAGATGCTACTTTCAATTTGAATATTTTCATTACATGGAAGAAATATAATAATGCAGAGTGAGAATTATCAATGTGGCTCCTCCTTGGAGAGAATTTCAATATGAAAGAACATGTTAAGAACCCCATTCCCATTACTTGATTCAGGATGGGAATTCATGTAGGAATGACACTATTAAATCAACTTTTTGTCCATGCAAGTATTTACTTCCTACACTTGGAGGGAATGCTAGGAAGGCATATGCATTACACCCTCCCTCATAGAGATTGGGATCATCATGACAAGGTCTAGAATAAAATTCATACCCTTGGTCTCATTTACAAATATGAGCCAATGGATCATGATTTTGTTGTTCTTGAATGCTAAATATGATGAATAGGTGAAAGAAAAGGCCATACATATAGGATTGAGTGAGGATTTACTGAGAGTGATTTAGGACAAACCATATCTCACATTCAGTGAATCAAAGTTTAGGACCTTACCTCCTAGAGGATAGAGATATTATAATTTTTAGAGTGGTAGGCCATCATAACAACCATACAGATAGGGACAAGATCCAAAAATAGCTCAATGGAAACTATAGGACCAAAATTATTTGGCACATGAGGCACCACTCATTAGAGTACATGATAAAAATAACAAGAAGACTAAGTACCTACCTCTATAGAAGCTAAAGAACAACAAATGCTCCCAGTTCAAGCTTTAATAATTAAACTAATGTAGGTTAAGCAAGAGCTAGATGAGGAGATATCTCAAGGGAGAGATAGTGCACATAGGGAAAAATTTAGGATCATATGCTTAAACTCCTTTGATGAAGAGGAAACAATGGATTCTATAGCCCCAACACCCAACATTATTCCCCCTTCTCTTCCCCAACAAGTAATAGTTCCACAAGCTGTTAGAGAAACATAGAAAAATCTTTATTGTTCATCTGATGCCATAGTTTACAAATATATAATGGTCAAAAATCATATGGCAATCAATTCCCAATCCTTCTATTGAAACTAATCCTGAGCCTAAAGAACATGTAAAAGTGGAAGCTCAACCCTTAGATCCCTCAAAGCTTACTCTTCCAAATTAAGCCAAGGAATTAAGATCCTCAGCCTATAAGAGGCCCAATTTAAATATTACTAAACTTTCAATAATGATCTCACTATTTGATAAGGCTAGAACATCATTACAACAATTAATAAATAGGAAAATTGAGGTTAGATTAAGCAAAACCTTAATCATGGAAGAAAGGGAAGAGGTCTATTCCCTTAGAAAGAGACAAAACATGTAAAAGGGATAGTACCCATATATTGAGGACTTGAAGTCCTACATGGAAACCCACATAGAGGCAATCTTGGCCATACATGAAGGGACCGAAATGGATAGACAAGAGCTCAAAGAAGAGTTAGAAACTCTCAAAGAGCAACAAAAATTGATTCAAGTTACCCAAGCTATTGAGTAGGATGTACAAAATGCAACACTTAGGCTGTATGAGATTCTTGATTCTATTCATTTTTCGAGAGTCAATTTGGCTCCCCATGTCAATTATATAACTAAATGATTCAAAAGTCACAAAGAGGATGATAATAAACTAAATTTATGAGTGTTATAAACCCATAATAAGGCATTTAGCCATTTGGACTTGATGACCCTATTTAAGGCATCAAATAATTTGAATTTAGATTTAATAATAACATAGGAGGCCTGAGATTAGGTATCATCCTTTGAGGATTTAGTGAATAAATTAGTTGAGAAAGAGAAACAAATCGAGCAAATTTTGATAGAGTTGGAATTGACTATAATTTGGGATAACAGAGGTAAGCTAGTGACTTAGGATGCATTTGATCAAATGATTAAGAAAGCCTTTGATCGTTTCAAATAGTGCCTATAAGGCTTAAGCTTAAAAGACATTGAAGCTAAATTGAGCTTAGCCAATAAAAATTCACTAGAGGTAGAAGTATTCTAGGTTGACTTTAGAGCTACCATGATAAAACACACTAAGCTAATAGAGTTGATAAGTAGGGTGACTATGACACATGTTATGTATATGAACCTAATTCAAGCACAACATGCTAAGGTATATAAGCACTACCAGGACCTAGATGTTAAGAAGAAGGTAGCCCAAAAAATACCACCTACCACTTCTACCTCGTATACTTTATAGAATCCACCTACCACATCGATAAATATAACCACATCAATACCACCTCATACTATAATTATCATGGTAAATTCATCTCAATCAACAAGTGCATCTTTGAGTACACATCAAGTTACCACATTGTCAAGCACAAGTAAAACCATAGTTCTAATGATAATTTTGAGACACATTAAGTAAGAGCTGATTTAGCATGATAATTATTTTTGTATAATTTACATGTAATAGTTATAACTAAATAGTTAAGTACTAGTTTCTTTTTTATTATAATTAACTAAATCATTTTGTCATCATGAAAACATTGTATGAATGAGATATTTATGAATCATTGACATGTAATCGATACTTATCTTATAGTATATCAAGATGTAAATTAAGTGTTCTAAACTTGGAGGATGAGGAAAACCCTTCCCCAATTTCTTTAAATACACGTAGAACCCTCTTTTCAAAGGGTTGGAGTTTTGAAAGAATATACAGGAAGAAATTAAGAAATTGATTGTCATGCATCTATGTTTGTTATTTCTTCTTCCCCTTCTATGTTAATGCATTTGGAGTTTTTTTATTTGTATTGGTTCAATAATTCTAATGTGTGTGAATGCTATGGATGAATATGACTATTTTATTAATAAATATTAGTCTTAGATGTGAAATAACTATTAAATATTGATAAGGTTTCATTAATTTAGGTAGTTAGTATAAGTTGAATCAATAATCCAAGGTGTGTAGAGGTATCTCTTTAGATATAGTATTTTAGGTTTGAATCACAAATAACCTTGATAACTTCTTGGTTTGAGCTATAATTTATTATACATAGGTATGCGACAATAACCTTAAGAATAGAAACCTTCAGTTGAGACCAATAGGCATCCTATATTTATTAATACTAGATTTTAAGCTATTTTTGTTTATGAGTGTGTAAAAGCTAAAAACATCAAACACTAGTTATTGAGATACTTGTCCACTAAAGAGATAATAAGAAACTCCATTTCAAAGACAAGATATTCTTTTTTGTCTTGCCCTTCCTTCCTTTTGAATTTTCTTTAAGATCTACCCACCATAGGATAGTATTCTACCCATACAAATCACCTAGTGATTTAAATTTTATTAGAATTCATACATCCACCCATAAACCTAGTTAAACAACCCATGGGATCAACCCACTATTCCACTACCTGATTTTTTTAACCACATACTTATAACTCATACCCCGAAGTGGAACCTAGTTTCATAGAGATCCCAAAACATTAGAGGCTACCTCATTTAAATTTTTTTTGAGGTGTACATAAAACCCACATTAAAAAAACCAACATTATAATTGTTTTATGAGTCTTAAATAAAATATTAGATGTTTCCTAGATTGACTCTAGATTCCATTTTATGAATACTATAGTCTAGAATAAAGTATTCAATGAAAATTGGTTAGGTTGCTATTGGGTGATTTAATAAAATAAAAGTTGAGTGGCTTGTATGATGATTAATAAATTTGTTCATAGAATAATTTATTTCTTAATTTATCTTATGATTTGGTGAGAAAAAATCCAAATAACATATTGATCAATTACATATACCCTTTAGACTGTTTGATGTATAGTGAATTTGTACACAAGAGTAGTGTGATAGTTTCTTGATTACATTAATCTATAAATCTGCATGTGAGTTTTTATTGGTGTTTTAGGCCTCCAAATTAAAAATATTACACATATATAAACCTTGTTTTAATGACTTCAAAACATATGATGTTTTTGACTGGTTATTAAAATAGTTTTATGTATTGCTTATCTATATATTAGTTGAGTGGAAAATATCTATACAATAGTTAATTATTATATAATAGAAAGGACTGATCTAAAGTGTATAGTATACTATCATAAAATTTATATAATGATTTTTTGGGATGAAAGTATATGATGAATGACTTAACTTTTTATTTTATGTATCCTTTTGGGTGAAGGTTTCTTATATTGGACTAGGTTACAAAGACCAATCTAGACTATTTGGTATGATTATATTATGATAAATGTTGATTGTGATTTATGTATTATTTATTGGGATATAATTTATCATGGTATTCTATTGATATAGGAAATTAAAGTGTTAACATAAATTTTATATGTGAGTTGTTGTTGGAGTTGTATCTTTGATATTAAATGAATTATACTGATAGATCCTTTGTTTGAAGGACCTCAGAAATTATTCTATTATTGTTAGGTTATTTATACTATTTTGGAATTAATTTCTATGGATATAAATTTTGTGGGTTATCCACATGCCATCTTCCATGTTAAGGGATGATGAGTGATGATAGGAAGGATGCCTTCACATGAATAAATCATCCTAGGTTAATATGAAGGATAAAAAATTGGTTTATCAGGGAGTATGGGTGTGTGTGGATATGGACTTAGATTTGTGTGAATCCTAAAAAATATAATGAAAAACTTTATCCAAAGCAATGTTATAGTTGTATACATTGTTAATCCATTGTACTTTCTAGTTTACATGCATGTATGATGTTGTAATAGATAAATGATGTATTTCATAGTTTGTATGAATGTTTCATGTAATAGTGACTATACTACACATTTTTATAGTTGAGTTACTGATATAAACATCTCCATTATCTTCCCCTTTATGAAAGGAAGGACCATTACCAGTAGGGAGGTTTGATGCTCTGTGGTTGGAGGAAAAACACCTAGATGTTGTTCTCCCTATTTATAACTAATCAACCATTCTAGATACATACTCATGACTATTGTACTTATTTATGAATTTTTATTATGAATGTCTATTATATATTTACAAATTAAAATTATTGCATTATCTAAGACATTCAACAAAAATTATGTAAAATTGTACATTTATGATATTTTTTGATTACTTATAGCAGTGGCTATATATTCTAAATATAGCTATTTGATATACATTTATTGAAAGGCTATGCCTTTTATTTATGTACATAAACTATTGTATAGTCTTATATTATATGCACTATTAGGACCCTATTGTAGGGCTAAAATGAAAAGTTATTAATTTCTTGATCAACAAATTATTTTTTATTTTGAAAAATGTTGTATTTAGTTATTTTTAATTTTCAAACAATATTTGATAACCTAAATAATGTATATATTATAATATTGTAACAAAATATACTTTGCTGAATTTAAAAAAATATATTACAAAGTTTTACCCTTGAAACCTAGCACGCTTTTAACATGTGGTATCAAAATATAGGCTCAAATATTTAGACCTAATGAGTCCACTAACACTGAAAAATGAAATTCTTGGCCAAAAGTAGGAATAATATGATTTGTGAAGGAGGTAACATGGATAGAAATATATCCAATCGGGATGAAATGAGAAAGTTATTCTATTAGGCTTATGAAATAAATACACTTGTATGGAAAAAAATGAAAAATATAGATTACATTCTTAGTATGCTAGGCATCATGCTTGAGTGAAAACATTGTGGTGATATGGAAAAAGTCTAACCCAAGCTAGAATGTTGAGTATAAATATGGTTTGATGAATTTTGATAGGGTAATAAGTATCTTGTTGATGGAATTTTCCAAATTTATTTCTTATCTCTCATATAAAAAACCTTTATTATGGGTTGTGATTCTAGTAGTTGATAAGAATTAAGGAATATGAGCCTTAGCTGATTACTATACCTAAAAGAACCAGGCCTTATATTTTTGATAATAATACTTATCATAATTATGGATCTTATATAAAGACCCTTATGTTGACTTATCATATAAAAATTTGATTTATCAATATGCATTAATTTATAATAAATATATAATCTAAGATAAGATGAGATTGACTATTCATTATTGGTAGGTACATAGTGTAATAAATTGATTTTTAGTTGGAAGGGTTGATTATGAAAAGTAATCCTTGACCTAAGTTAAGTTATGATGAATATTATTAGACTATGATATGACTAAAGATTATTTTAATACATTTAAACTATATAATATGAATTAATAGACCATTTATTTTGAGTACTATTGATTATGAAGTCATGAAAAGTCTAATAAAAAATACATGGGATTGAAATTTTTATGACTAGAACTACCTTCATAGGCTAATAGAGTGATCTCTCTCTCTCTCTCTCTCTCTCTCTCTCCCTCTCTCTCTCTCTCTCCCTCTCTCTCTCTCTCTCTCTCTCTCTCTCTCTCTCTCTCTCTCTCTAGTATGAGGCAAGTTGAGAAGAATATGGTTGGATTGGTGTCTAACCTAATATGGTATATGATTTAACCTACATTTAAGTTGTATTATGTTTGTCTTGCTAAATTAATCCTTTGATTTCATGAATTAATCACCACCAAAACAAAAAAAGAGTAATAAATAAATAAATAATAATAATATATATCCTTTAGTACTTATCTTAATAATATGGAAGTGATTTTTGTGCTTAACACTTTTGAATCATATTAAGGGTAAGTTAACAATAAGGAAACATTATGGGTTTTGGAATTTTGTATTATTGTTGTTTCTAGAGTATTACATCTTATTATTAGGTAGATGAGGGTGTTTAAAAATAAGTATAACTAAATTAATGTGTTTCAAGGTTATTCATCTATAAGTTATACTTAAAAGTAGGTTATAAATTGTGGTAGTGATTTCATGATATTTAGTTTAGAGGTTGTATGCCTTATATAGTGGTCATAATTCCATTCCATGACTACATGATGTTCTCTTATGATTGTGAAATAATCTAATGTTTTATGAAATTAAATAGAGGGTGCATGCTTTTATCTCATGATTTAGACTCTA
This sequence comes from Torreya grandis, assembly GCA_037957365.1. NCBI lineage: Eukaryota > Viridiplantae > Streptophyta > Pinopsida > Cupressales > Taxaceae > Torreya > Torreya grandis. The sequence continues at coordinate 106,412 of JARHVA010010784.1, forward strand.
TCTAGTGGTAGTGTGTTTTAAATTTAATTATTCGATCATATATGCCCTTGATAAATAATATGTTGTTGTTTCTTTATTTTGATTATAACTAAAGGTAAAATGTTGTTGTTACCTTCATTTTTGGAAAAATATGGTATTGTATAATGACTTCACACATTGTTGTGGCTATGTTTTGGTATATTCATTTTTTGAACATAAATATTTATAGGTAATTGTATGCCTCCCTTCATGATTGAGATACTATTTGGTGACTATTTGTTTAATCCATATGATAGTGACACTAAATGGTGATTTGTCCTTGTGAATTATGGTATTATTTGAAGATAACATATAATTGTGTCTTCGGTGATGGTTATAAACCTTTTTGGAGGGGGTATGCTTGCATACAACCATAACTATTAATAGAAGTAATTAGAAAATAATCAATGATAATGATTTTTAGAAAGGATAATGGGCTAAGAACTAATATGGTATTTATATTGTAACAATTATTTTTGGTACTAAAATGATCCTATAGATATTGTTTTTGTACCTTTAAAAAATTATGGCCTACTCTATCAATAGAGGTTTAACTTCTTCAAATCCAATGACATACTATATAACTATAGGTAGTTGAATCAACTACCTATGATTCTATAGGAAAAGAAGACTATATAATAAATTAATATTTATTGGATAATGGTGCGGGTAGATAGCCACCTCAGAAAACTTTTATTTTGTTAATATAAAGACCATTCCTAAAGTGAGTAAAAAAATTTGACCATTTTATTGATGATAATAATTTTGTCCATATAAATTCATATTAGTGGAATGAACATAAGTGGAATTTGAGACTATTAATTTTTTAGTTGTATGACTAAATATTTATAGATATTTTGCATGTTATGGATTGGCAAGTGGTTGTCATGAATTACTGAATAAATATAATTTTAACATTATGAATGATGTTTGTCTGATGATCATTAGAAAGTTTTTTTTTTTGACTGAGCACCCTTATTTACTAGAAGTTGATGAATAATATACAAGGATGTTTATTGCAAATTGATCATAATTAGTTAGATAAGAATTATAATGATTTCACAGTTGTGAGCTGAGTAATTGGAACATATAATTCAAATATTAATTATGATTTTTGAGAAATATTTTTTTATCTAGGAATTTATAATTTTTATTTATTTGATTTTACGAATACTAAATTTCTAAGAGAATGGTTTGATGCCAATAAAGTGTTTCATATATTAATCATTAAAAATAACATACTACAAATAAATTACTTTCATATCCATTAGAATAAATGAAATATAGCTAATTTTCATTTTTAGTAGGGTAAATGACAAATAACAAGAATTGTCATGTGTAAATGAGTAGTGGCTCAAAGAAAAATATAGTGGGATAATTATGCTCTAATAATTGAAAGAGTTTGGTTAAGCAAAAGATAATAGGCTCAAAAATGACTCTAATAAGACTAATATTTATTAGGACAACACAATTTAAAAGGATTACGATGAATTTTGTAAATATTTTCCTCATTTATTTGAGTGATATTTTTTGATGAACTCATTTTATTTTTTAGAAATGTTTAATTATAATAAATTCATAGGGTTGATGATCTATTTAAGGGGGGAATGGTTTTACATCCCGTTCACCCTTAGAAAACATATTTTATTTTAATAAAATATTATGACTACTGATTCATTAGTTTATAGTTTGTGAAAATAAATAAATATATATATATATATTATTTTGGTTAAAATATTATATTTTATAGTTTACATTTTAATTTTTAGTAGCCTTATTTAGCTAAAAGCATATTACTATGGTTTATTTTTAATTATTCTAATGTGAGTGATACAATGGTATTTATATTAGTTAAAGTTAGTTACTTTTCATAGTTATAGTTATAATAATGGACTAATTACTATTATTTATCTAAGGTGGATGTAAGAATATCTCACCCTCACTGAGTGATATAAAGGGAGAGTATCATAGGGGAGTGGGAGGAAGATCTTGGTAGCTGGGGGTAGAAAGAGAAAAACTAAAACAATCACACACTCACATAACTACTTGAGTAGTATTTAATTCCACGTTGTTTCTATCTTAAATAGGTTAATTATCTTATTATCAAAATAATTGTGTTATATTATTATATTATTGATGACCTATGTATGTGATGAAGATAAAATCTTTCATCCTCTGCTAACCCAAGCTCTAACACCTATCAACATAAAGCCTTGCATTGAATCTTTTCAATCTCTCTCCATGACAAATCTCTCACTTAGTTTCATATCATTCTCTCTTAAGACCTATTATATAGAGTTATTGATTGAAATTTATCAGGATTTATAATCCTTTGGACCTCTCAACTCAGCCATTCATTTCTTTTTATTCACATTCTTAATCATTTTCTTGCAATTTCATTCATTAGCCTTTACTAGGATATGGGATTCTTTAGGCCAAAAGACCTCAACTCTTGAATAGGGTATTATATACACTATCATGATATTAGATAATTTATATTAGGATTGGAATACCTATTTTAACCCAATTCATCTCCTCTTACAATCTCAACTGGCTTCTTTGCACTCAAACCTTCAACCACCCTTCAGTCTTACTAGCCTTATTTTAAACATATTGATTTAGTATGGATAATATCTATTAAGTTTTAAAAAAAAAACTTTATTATATCACCATATATCATCTTTGACCTTTCCATAAAGTTTAAATCCTTAACTCATTGTCTAGATACCTTTTCTATCTTTTTCACTCTCCAAATTAGCCCTTTTAGGCCTATTTGCCTCAATCTTCAACACAACCAACCATATACCATCCGTAAAGGTCTATAAAGGTAGAAAATATTGTTAAATATTATTTTTTATTCTTAGACCATTAAAACTACCAAATTTTAGCAACATCCACCAATTACTTTGCTAGATATTCCAAGTTTTATGTTTTTCCCTAAAACTAGGGTTTCCTATAGTATGTTACACCTAAGAGGGTATAATATTTAATTCATTGATTTTAAATATATTTAAAATTATAAAATTATAAAATAAAGGCATTCCTAACATTATTTTACCATTTAAAATCTTTAGTTTTTTTTGAAAGAACCCTATCACATTTCTATCATGAATTCTATAGTGTTCTCTTGACATAGTCTTGCCTATGTGTGCCTAAGGGATGGAATTTTGTTGTTTTAAGTTTTTAAAAGAAGTTTATAAATATTTTTAGGATTTAAAAATGTAGATACCAACCATATATTCCTTCCTCAATCATTATAATATTTTCTTAATTCCTATTTCATCACTGAACTCAAATGTTAACTCTATTTTAGGGTTGCAGACATAATGACCTACATGTTTGGTCATGGGTCATCTCAAAATATGAAATAAATGAATTTAAGACATTTATAAAACAATAAAAATATTTAAAAAGGATTAAAAATCTATACCAGAATCAATCTTTGTTCTTTAGTCCCTTATTTTCACTAAAATGCACGTTTAATAGTGCTTGACCACATTATACAGGATCTTACAAAATATTTTACTAATTAATATCTCAAAGGTTTTCAGACCCTCATTGCCTCAATTTTAACTCACAAAAAATATATACATGAAATCATAGAATAATCTTCCTCAGGAATATCATTTTTTTTATTTCATTTATTTACAATGTTAACTCTATCATTAGGACATAATATAGAGGATTTTCATTCCATTTTCATTTCTTCTAGTTCTCCACCATACCTCTGCCTTTTTCAAAAACTTTAAATATATCCTATTGACTACGTAATGAATTTATTCTATGAATATAACACATATTCTAACTCAAAAACTCATTGCATAGTTGAAAACTGCTTCTTGAATAATTACCTCCAATGACGTCATCCTCCACATAGATGTTACATTCCAATTTCTTGGTTTTTGCCACCTTCCTTAGGAAATGTACGTATAAACCTTTATAGATTAACCTAGACTCATAAATGACCCTATAATAACATGAAATTTCTCAACAACTAATCAAAAGACCCTTAACATACTAATTACATTTCAAATATTCAAATTGGTGTTTTGGTAAGAAAATATCCCAAGGCCAATAACAACCAATACAAAGACACCTATGACTTATATCACTCTTATTGGTTCCTTATAGACCTATACGACCAAATTAAACAAAATTGACAATAAAAACTTGATGCTCCTGCATCAGTTTGTCAGTACTGATTGTATGATCACATTTGGTTTGCTATTTATTTATATTATAATGAGCTTATAGATGCTTTACCCCCCACATTAATCTCATATTAGTGTTGTTTGTAGAGTCATGCTATTAATTTTATTATATTATACCTTGTTTGTTGTGTTTATTAATTTGAGAGTATATTTGACTTATTGGGTTTATTCTAGTACTACTTGCATAGTTGTAGTCCTAAAAGGGATATTATTATTCACAATAATTTTATTATATTATGAGTACTTTGATTAGAGTATCATGATTAAATAGACTTATTTTGAGATAAATTAGAGTTTTGAGAACTTGAACGACCATATCAAATATAAATTGTTCTTTTTGAAGACATTAGGTAAGTTAAATAATTGTTTATTGTTGAATAAGGTGTAGGAATAATTTTTATAACTTGGGTAAAATAAAGTCTAACATGAGGCTTTATTATGGTTATGATCATATACCTCGATGAAGGGGAAAAAGGCTCATTTTATGCAAGTAAATTAGGGTTTCCTTATTTTTAGGATCAAAATGTGAAGATTTGGGAAATCATTATGTGGTTAAGTTCTATTAGCTAGGGTTGAAGGAGTGTGATTAGTTTTAATAAAAAATATGGCATTTGATATGAGGTAGTTATGTTATTGAAATCATGGTGGGAAAGTAAATGCATGTAGTTTATATATCTAGTTGTTGTTAGGAGAGAGCAAGCCAAGATATAGGTAAGAAACATATAAAAAGGAGAAAATAAGAAGGAAAAGGGGGGATAAGAATAAAAGAGAGAAAGTGGAAAGTAGATGGATGATGGAGGAAGGAAATTAAAAATAACAAAAAGATGGGAAGGGGAATTGTTTGGATAATGGGTTCAACTACACATCTCCATATCTAGGCAAGTTAAAATTACTAAAAATAGAGTTAAAACTTTTTTGGGTCAAAGAGGGTTGTTTGGTTATGCTTTTAGGGTTTAGACCATAAAATTTAAAACCATAAAAATTATATTTTAAATCATTATAACTATTGGGAATGGGTTATTTTTATGTTTATAAAAGGTCATCTAAGACTGTAAATTTTACTCCTCTCAGCTATAAAACCATGTAGTTAAATTATCACAATATGAAACCATATTTCATGATAAACCCTTGAGATCTTACTAAATACAAATATTTTTAGCTTGACCCACCCATTTAAGTCATAATTTTGATAATATGATCTATGTCTTGATATTTTAAGTACAAGAACACGTGCTTCTGGTTTATGTTGAGATGCCTTTTAGAGAAAATGACAACTACTATCTCAAAAAGGTCAATAGTATAAATGTATTAAACTGGTAAATTATAAATAAATCATTTTAGGACCCAAAGGTACATAACAAGTGAGTTTTATGACAACCCTTATCAATTGAGATGTGTTATTTTTTAAAAATAATTTTCACCTTGTCTATGGTGAATAGGTTCAAATGAGACCGATCAATTTTTAAGTAAGACTAAACCTATAGGTTACTAGATTAAAAACCTATAGGACTAGAGATTAATAGAGGATACCTTACTGATATATGTCTTGGATACATGAGAACTTTGCTTTAATAACATATAAATATGGTTATGATTAGTTTTAATTTTTGTGGTTTAGTGTGAATTGTTAATCCTTCATTTAGTAGGGTTTAAAGTTTTTGGCCATGATGAAATTGAGTAGAAGGGATACTCACATACATGCATACATACATACATACATACAAACACACACACACACACACATATTAGAAATGAGCCTACCTTTATTAAACATATTTCTAAAATATGGGATAATCTTCATCTATGTGCCATAATATAATCATTATCATGGAAGTCTAGTAAAATTTATTATAACAAAATTAGAAATCCTTGAATGATACTTTTTGATACACACACACACACACACACACACACACACACACACACACACACACACACACACACACACACACACACACACACACACACACACACATATATATATAATTAAATTTTTATGGTTATGAGGTTTGTTTGATTTGGTAAAACATATCCTTAGTGTCATTGAAACCTATAGTACAACATGCCAAGAGAAAAAAATGAATAAGCTAAATTATCTTTGAGATTATGAGATTGTTTGAAAGCATTTTATTATAACCATCTTTTCAACTTAATAATTTTGAAGGATATTAGTGTGAAGTTTTAGAATGTTTATTATTATTTTAGTAAATTTCTTGTAAATCCTATCATTGATACATGTCAGGTGATGATTATTATGTTCAAACTTATCGTTAAGGTCTATACCAATAAGTTTAATTTCTTTGTATAAGGTTGATGATACAATAAAACATTAATGTCCTTTTCTTTATATAAGGTTGATGATACAATAAAACATCATAACTAGTTAATGAGTATTTAATATAGGATTAGATGTTTCCTATAATGAACATGGATTCCATTTTATGAATACTACATAGTATAGAATAAAGTATTCAATATAAACCATTTGGGTTGCTATTGGGTGATCTAATACACTACATGGTGAGTGGCATGCATGATGATCAATAAATAAGTTTATTGAATAATTTCATGTCTTAATTTATCTTATTATTTGATGATAAATATTAAAAATAACATATTGATCAATTACATATACCCATTTAACTATTTTATGCATAGTGAACTTGTACACAAAACTAGTGTGATAGTTTATTGATTTCACTAATCTATAAATAAACACGAGAGATTTTTTTGGTGTTTTATACATTCAAAATAAAAATATTATACCTCTAGAATTTTTTTTGGAAGGAATTTATAATATATTATGTGTTTTATTGGTTATTAAAATAGTTTTACATTGCGGTTATCTTTATACCCTCTGAGTGGAGAATATATTTTTAGTAGTTCATTAATATATAATAGAAAGGAATGCTCTAAAGTGAAGAGTATTTTATGATAAATTCATAGAGGGATTTTATGGGATATAAGTATATGATGAATTATTTAAGTTTTTATTTTATATATCCATTTGGATGAAGGATTATTATATTGAATGAGGTTAGAAAATTCCAATCTAGACTATCTAGTGTGATTGTATTATGATAAATACCATATATGATTTACCTATTATTACACAAGACAAAATTTATCATGGTGTTCTATTGATATAGGAAACTAAATTGTTAAGATAATTTTTTATGTGAGCTATTCTTGGAGTTGTGTATTTCATATTAAATGAATTATGCTCCTAGGTTCTTTATTTGAAGGACCTTATAAAGTATGCTATTATTGTCTAGTTATTTAGACTGTTTAGGAATGAATTGATATGGGTAAATACTTTTTATATGGGTTGTAAAAAATCCATCCTCATAATTAAGGGATGATGAGTGATGATAGGTAGGAGTCCTTCACATAAGTAACTCATCCTTGATTCACATGAAGGATAATGATTTGGTTTTCCAGAAAGTATGGGTGTGTGTGGATTTTAACTTAAGATTTTTGGGAAGTCTTAAAAATATAAAGAAAAACTTTGGCCAAAGTAATTTTATAGATGTATATATTGTCTATCCACTATACTTACTAGTTTACATGTGTGTATGATGTCATAATATATATATATATATATATATATATATATATATATATATATATGATGTATTCCATCAATTATATGACAAATTCATGTAATAATGATTAAACTAAACACTATTCAAGTTGAGTTCTTGATGTTCACATCACCATTTGATCCTCTTTTATGAAGGGAAGGGCCACTCTTAGTGGGGAGATATGCAAGAGACTGATGGTCTATCATTGGATAAAAATTACCTAGATTATTCTCTCCCTATTTATAGATGATTATCCATTCTATATAGATATTCACAACTATTTTACTGATTTATGAGTTGTCATATGAAGCTATTTTGTATTGTTACAACTTAAAATTGTTATCTTATCTAATATATTTAGAAAAGACTATGGAAAATTATTAATTTATGATGTGTTTTGATTACATACAAAAATGGATATATATTTTAAGTATATATATTTGATATGCATTTATTTAAAGGGTTATGGTTGTCCAAATTTGGCCCACATATGAAGCTTTTGCATGGTTTGATGAAGCAGTGGATCAATAACTTAGAAATGGGTCTAGCAATGCAAATAGAGGAATCCAAGTAGGTTATAATATGTTTCAAGTAGTTAGAAACATGGAATAGGTTGAAAAAATATTAGTAATCCATCAGAACCCTAAATGAATAATCAAAGGTTGAGTTTGGAAAGCTTAGAAGGCCAAACCATCACCAAGATGTCATGAAAAAACAAATGAACTAGCTCATTTGTGAATTTTTTATCTTAACATAGGAATACCTCATGAGACAAAGGATTATATCACCATGGATTTTTTGTGCCTAGATCATATCCTAAAAATTTCATGTCTACACGAGCTTTCTAGCTCAAGTTATGAGCATTCAAAGTTGGACTTGTAACATAAGACGTTCATGCTAACATCAAGTTCAAGCTCGAGCAAATTGAATCCATTTGAGCTTAAATTTGATGGCCATAGAAACATCAATGATGGTCATGTGAACATCATTTAATGGGAGTATGGATGTTAAATTTAAGCTCATGAAATAGTTGTTAGTTTTCAAATAGTGGGTCCCAATAGATCTAATGGTCCATGTTTCATCATATGTCTTAATCCAATAATGAAAGATGAGTCAAAAAATTAAGGAGCTTGATATATTGACATGTGGAATAAGCACATGAGGCTACAGATCAACATCAATTCTTGAGAACTAATGCATGTTTGACATGTGGCACAAGCTTGGATAGAGTTGACAAGTCAAGGCCAAGATCGTTGTTCTTGTTCAATCATATAAATCAAGATCAATCGTGTGAAAAAAGGTTAATGTGTAAAAAAACTATGTCAAATATTGACAACCGATTAAAATAAAGGTGAGCCCATGGCTTTTGACGAAAGTTAAGGAACCATTTTTGATGGAAATAAATAGGTCTTATAGGATCATCCTATTTCCATTGAAGCTTTATCCAATGCCATTAAGGGGACACACTGATGTAGCCAAGGTGATAAAGAATATATGGGACCACCATTAAGGATAAATACATACTTTTAGTTCATAAATTTTTATCGATCAAGGTTATTTCTATAACTATGTTTACCATTGTTAATAAGGATCCATGTATATGGTGAACTTTTGGTTCTTGTAGAGATTGATTGGGTCTTTCTAGACCTATTTAGATCTATAAAAGAGGCTATGTAGTCTATAGGTATGAATTAATATGGACAACTATAGGAAAACTATGGTCTTAGGTTAGTTTTCCATCTATAATTGAACCTATGATCTAGATATGAATATGGAGCAGATATGTGTTAAATACAAAGGGAGTCATCTATTGACATGGATCCATCATTGATAAATAAAGTACTAACCACCATTCATGGCATGACACTGTCAGTTTTAAGATTCAAGTATTTAATCCTCATGAACATGTCAAGTGGACTTAGGTCCTCAAGGTGGTGGACTAGTTATTAGAGAAATAGTTAAGGACATTAATTCTATTCAAATAAATTTTATCATCACATGGAACAAGCCCTTATCTTTTAGTGGGATCTCTCAACCAATGAGAGGAGCTTGAGGACTATTGGGAAAAAGGAAGGTCTATTTATTAATCAAAGCATGCATACATAAAGAAATAAATGAGCTACCACCCCACTCCTTGGTCTTGATGAATTTTCCCCACTCTCCAATGTACTGTTCCCATCCCTCTTTCTCTCTTTCTACTATATATAGAGGCTTTTGAGCCAAAAAATAGATCCTCTCTGTTTTAATATGTTCCCTCTCTTGGGCATGAATATACTCTACCAAGATGGAGCTTACAACCTTTTGAGATGAATACAAGATTGTTATTAGATTTTATTATTTTGGTATAGTGTGTACATGTCAAATTTGCATATGTGGTAGAAATCCCTCCCTTTTCAAGTCAAGATGTCACTTAGTTACTAGTTCATCTAGTTATGTAGGTCATATTTAGTTTTCTACATCTCTTGATTGAAGCCTACATATGGATACTATGACTAGTTAGTGTCTTGCATCATGTTAGCAGAGGTTCCTATTTCAATAGGACATGTTAAGGATGAGGATAGCTAGGTTTTAGTAATATGCAAAAATACTGTAGTGAATTCATGAAAACTTGAAACATGATAGAAGTGAAAGATCATGTGATAGGCAAAAACTAAGATTAACCAAGAGTTTTTGAAAGATAAAGAGCATTAAAATTACATTAAGATAGATAAAACTAATGTGATCTAGTAATTTGACTCAAGAGAGGATGGTTAGTATGGTGTTAGTTCTAAAATGAAAACAAAACAAAACAAACACACTAATAACATAACATCTCTAGGCCTAGACACTAGGGAGAGCTTAGTTTAAAAAAGCAAATGACAAACACAACTAAAAACCAAGGAATGAAAACACAATAATTCCTTAACCTTCCTTGGATGCTCTAAATTCCTTTGTAGTGGTGGCTTGCTTGACTTTTGCTCATGAAGTCTTTATCAAAGGAGGCTTGGCTATCTCCTTTTCTCCTTGGCACCTTTGGCTTATGGCTTGGCTTTGATTAGAATCAATTTTGAATTATAACTTTGAATAATTAAGTCCTTGAAGATATTTGAGCATAATAAATTTTCACCAAAATAGCTTAAAAATGATGTTTAGGGCCTCTCTATTTATAGATTTGATCAGAATCAACTTAAACCATCCATCTCAAGATTGAGATGTGTGGTTGAGGATTAATTCAATTTTTTGAATTAAGTTTTTAATTATCCTCATCATGAATTTAGAATAAGGATAAGTTAATAGGCATGGAGGGAATCATGGAAGGCATTGATGAGGCATGGAGGGCATGAATCCTGATATTTGTGGTATTTATGGCCTAGAGATGTCTTCCCAAGAAATGAGGTCACTGGATGATGTAAATATTCAATATTCATTTCTAAAAACAAGTATTCAACAAGTTTTCATTAAATTATTGATTAGGATTAATTATCTCTTAAGCATGTTTAAGCACTTGTTGCATAAATTACTCAAATTGATTAGAATGCCTTGTTATTGGTCCAAAATTTGACTAGATTGGAATTGGAAGTCAATGTTAGATGTGTTGGATCTGTATTCCCATTTAGGATGTTACTAAAAACAAGTAATGAAGGCACATCTTGTATAAAATATTTGATAGGAAAGAGCAATCCAAAGTACATGGGTGCAAAATTAGCATTTTAACTTAAACTGATCTGATCAAAGTTAGCCCATAAATTGCATTGCCCCATTTAGGGATACCTTGGCCAAAATCAACACTTGAATATGTTAGTTTCACATCATTTAGTGTGTTTTAGCATTTTTAGGCCAAATTGTGCATTTTGGGTAGAAACTGGTCAAATGCCTAATTGGAGGTTATCGGTGGCCAGTTTTAGGTGTCTACAATTTGCCCCTATTTGGGAAGGCATTGCAAGCTATAATCATAGTAACATCTTCTCAAATAATGAAAAGGTCATGTATGCCTAGAACTATAATGATGATAAACTAACTATATGATGCCCCCTCAAGGGAATAGTTGGCACAAGCAGGTCAACAAATGATCCCTTGAAAAGAAAGAAGTGAAACAAGGGGACCAAAGAAAGAAAAGATGATGGGGTGAAAACATAATGATACTAAAAAAGTAGTCAAAATCATTAAAAATACAAGTGGGATGGTGCACAATGATTTTCCCAAAGGTGGTTATAAACATTATACCCTGATAGTGCTAATGTGGTATGATAACACAATGATTTGTCTAAAAGTGGTTATAATAATTGAGAAGATGGAGCTGGCCCAGTTAGGATAGAAAAAAAAGATAACATGCCCCTATATAGGCATAAACTGGGAAGTGGTGAAAACATAATGATTTTCCCAAAGGTGGTTATAATCATTGAGAAATACAAGTGGGATAGTGTGCAATGATTTTCACATAGGTGGTTATAATCATTAGACCTCAATTATGAAAAACATGATAACCTTGGATGAGGATGATAATAAATTAACACTGAGGGTAATGATGAATTAGAACAACCTACTAGTAGGGAGATGCTAAACTAAACTAATAAAAGTTAAAATTCTTTCATGGTTAATTACTTTGTTTAGGATATGATTAGGATTGAATCAAAATGTTGGTGCTATAGAGATGCTACCATTGTTGAATAGACTTCTTGAAGCTGAGGTTTGTTATAGCATGTGTCGATAGGCATCATAATATAACATCATGAGGACTTGGTCAAAATATGCATGAGGACTGACTCCCACAATCCAATACTCAATAGAAAACAATGCACCAATGATAGAAAACATGATGATAATGTAAACATATGAATATGGATGGATTCAAGTATAAGTGTGGGCAAGGAATCACCTAATGAACACACATAAATTGAATCAAGGTAATAGTGCTAAAAGCAAATAAATAGATAGACAAACAAACAAAACAAGTAGAAATAAATAAAGAAATAATGTAATAGAAACTCTACAAACATTACCCCTATAAAATAGGTGAAAACTTAAAAAATAAACAAAATAAGGGAATAGAATAAAAGGAAGGGGGTGGTTGAGCTATCTCCATATGCACTAGGCAAGTGGATGCTACCTACATAGTTCCATGGATGTAATATCCAATAAAAAACTTCAGTCTAAATGTAGTGTTCTCCCAGGGAATGGGAAGAATGTGATAACTAAGGAAAATAAATAGAATGGATGTGATAGAAGAAAAGGAATGGTCTTGAAAAATGGTAAGTGTGTGATAAAAATGCCAAAAAGGATGAGGAAACTAAATGACAAGTGATTTTATTGTAACTTAGTATGGGTTCCCAGAATTCTTAAGGCAAAGAAGTGGTCAATGTTTTTTTTAATTTTTTAACCATTTTTCAAATGTTTTTGGAAATTTTTTGGAGTATCTCAACTCAATCAAGAATTATGAGACACTAAATAGTTCAATCTCACAAAATTATTAGAGCATTCAAATTGAGGTTGCTCACAAAATGGCAAGAGTGTGGATTAGGTTGCTAACAAAATGGTGAGGGTGTGGCTTAGGTTGCTTGCAAAAGGGTGAGAGTATGGCTTAGGTTGCTCACAAAATGGCAAGAGAATGGATTAAGTTTATTGAAAAATGGCAAGATAATAGCTTAGGTTACTCATAAAATGTAAAGAGTGTGGTTTAGGTTGCTCGTAAAATAACAAGATCATGGCTTAGGTTTCTTACAAAATGGTGAGAGCATGGCTTAGGCTTCTCACAAAATGGTGAGAGTGTGGCTTAGGTTGAATAATATAATCTCAATAAGTATTAATCACTACCTACATAGTCTTAGATTAGGACCTCAAGTCACTGTAGTTCTACCGCTACAGTGGAGGAACCTCACTAGCGTAGCAGTCAATTCAAATAAAATAGGCATAGTTGGTAAAAAGACACAGGATGGCATAGGAAGTGACAAGTTGGTACATCAATGCTTAGTGTTTCCCTTAATAGTCTATATTAGGGTGTACTTCCCCCTTGGGTAATTTCCATTATATGAAATAAAGGGGGAGGATTAGAAATTGATACTGAAAGATTTTCCTTAGAGTGGTTCAACACTTGTCAATGTTTGTGATCAATTTTTATAAAAAATATTTTGGCCAATTGAATTTTTCACCTTGGTGGATCATCCTATGTGTGATGTCCAAAACTCCCTTTGGTATCTACTTGATAGACATGGTCATTTGACAAAATCACCTAGTGATTCATTGGATAAGGATGCACATAGGTTCATCTAGGTTCTCATCTACCAATATTCCTCTATTCTATCACACATATAGGTCACATAATTATTTCATAATTGGTGGTGTCTTAGTCTTATACAACAACAATGAATCCCCTCATGCAAGTATGACCAATGCTCATGCCATGGCCTATTTGTTAATGATGAACATCTCATTTGGTCCCAAATAAATAGCTCCATCATTTTATTGTCCAAGTAATACTTAAATAATTTTTCCCATGTTGCCAAAGGTTGGAATTCAGAGTAGGCACTCAACATCTATATTATAGAATCTATGGGGAGTTTTAATGGTGAGCAGTTGTGTAACGTCCATAGGGTCTGGTCGAAATATCTTCTACTAAGCTTCATGAAGGTATTAGAATGGTTCTTGATCACTATATTTTGTCTACTGAAGTGCCATGTCAACACCCATGGCTTCCTTTTATGCTTATGAGAGGGGTTAAAATAGTGGCATAGTGTCCATGATTGTGTGAGAAAGAATTTTAATGCATTTGAGTGCTTTATGAAATAAAATGATTTATCTCTTTGATAGCTATAGGTCTCAAAAATGTGCTAAGAATGAAATGTAGACATGGAGTTCAAACTTAGATTTTTATAAATTTTGTGCCTCTTAGATTCCACATAGAGGCTGTGCCTAGTTGTCCACTCATCTTGAATGTAATGGAAAATGTGGAAAATCAATTTCTTATCTAGTAATTAAATCAATTAGTCATTGGTGCATGTGTGGAATTATGTTGTTATGCCCCTAGGTATCTGTAAAAGAGGTATGACCTACTGATGTTGACTAGCCACTAGTTTGTTGAAGATCACATTCACCAAACCTTGGTTCCTACATTTATTTTTGGTAGATGATCATTATCTAATGGATAAATTTTGGATGTGATGTTTTAGATACTTTCCCAAACTTAATATTTTTCATTAGCTCCTCCTTGTCTTTTCCATCAATACACATGGATCTTCTTGCACACATCTGGTGCACTCGATGCTTGGTCTATGTATTTCACAATTGTCATTACTTAGATCATCTGTAAATAAATAAACATAAAACAAACACACACACAAAACCCTTTCAAATCAAAAAAATCCTAATCTACATGGTGTTATTCAACACCCACTCAACTTGTAAAATGAGATCAAATAGACTATTGGTGGTAGGGATTAAGCCTATAGCCATTTACTCATCTTGAAAATATAGTTCCACTCAAGTCCCTTAAAAATAACACTCCTTGCTACATTAAGTCATGAATAATGTAAGGCCCTTTCCATCTTATTTGTAATTTTCCTGAGAATGCTTTGAACCAGCTATTATACAACCAAACTAGATGCTCCTTGTGGAATTGTTTGTGGCATAGATTCCTATTATACCATGATTTCTAACTTTGCTTATGTACTTCATACATGTATATTTCTATTCTTCTAAACTCATCCATTCTATTCAATTCCAAGAGCCAATTGGTAAGATTTTTTTGATCTCCTAAATGCATAACCATAGTGATGCATAGGTTGGGCACTAGATACTCCATTGGCATGACTGCTTCTTGACTATACACCAACTAAAATGGTGTAAATCATGTATCTCTTTTATAATTTGTGTGATGTACCTATAAGATCATAGGTATATTATCTTACCAATCATTACACTTAACATCATATATTTTTGTGAGCATTTTCCATAGTACCTTATTTGAAGCTTCAGCCTAGGCATTTTCCTAAGGATGATAGGCAATGAATTTATGATGCACAATCATGAACTCTTCCATCAAAGCTTTGATATTATCATTGATGAATTGCATTCATTTATCACTGACTAGTTTGATCAGACATCCAAACCTAGTAATGATGTTTTCATACAAAAAATTTGTTACATCCTTCATATTGTATCTAGGTGTGGTAGCAGCTTCAACCCACTTAGTGAAACAATATGTCATAGTAATGATATACTTGGCCTTTCTATGCTTACTTGAAGGGTTGATTGGTCCTACAAATTCAATACCCCACTATTCAAATGGTTGATCTACTAATAAGGGTTACAACAGCATCTCATCTTTCTGGAGTGGTTTTCCCATATGTTGGTAAACATCACAATGCTATGTAACTCTATATACATCCTAAAACAAATTCAGAAACCATAGTCCACTATGTAAAATCTTTCTAGCAGTATCCTCTCCTGTGAAATGTCCTCTTATGACTCCTTGATGAGATTCCTCTAAGAGTTGAGGTTGTTCATATTTGAGAACAACCCTATGTAGGAATTCATCCTTTCCCAAGTGATATAGTAGTCTATTAATGATAGTGTATGGTAGTGTTTTGGTCATAAATTGGTTTTTTTTCCATTCCTAAAAGTGCACAAGGAATATTCCTTTCTTGAACAAGTTGGTAGTAGATTTGAAAATTTTATGAATCATAATGATATGAAAGAGGTCCGCATTGGGTGAGTCTTCTTGTAGTTCTTTTGGATATTTACAATTTAGAATTCAACTGAAGTGGTGAGGTCACACTTTTTATCTAACTAGTTTTACATTTATTTATAATTGAAATTCTTAAAATAACATCAGCCAAAAAGATATTCATCCTCATAGCATTGGTTTGCTGAACAAGTAGTGTAGAGCTTGATGGTACATGAAAAATTTAAAGAGTTTCACCATAAGATAGTGCTGAAATTTTTGTAGTACAAACATAATGGCCAATATTTCCCATTCCATAGTTATATAATTTTTCTCTACATTAGACAATTTTTGGATAATAAAGTAAATGGGATGATCAAGCACACCATCTATAGGTTGTGCGAGTACTGTACCAACTATGATTCCTAAAGTGTTACATGTACATGAAATGACTTAGTCCAGTTTGAGAAAATAAGTATAGGCACAATGACCAGTCACTGTTTGAGATCAATGAAAGCTGCTAGGCATTTAGATGTCCATACAAACTTAGCGTTCTTATGTAGTAAAGTTTATAGTGGAGATGATATATCTACATATATTTTGGTAAAATTTTGGTAGTATCTTGTATGTCCTTGAAAGGAGTGTACTTTAGTCAAACTAACAAGTGGTGGCATACTCAAGATTACTATGATTTTAGCTTGATCCACCAAAATTCCATTACTGTAAACAACATGTCCAAATAAAACACCAAAAAGTGTAAATAATATAATTTTATTCAAATTTAAAGTGATGGACAAATCTTGGCATTTTTTTAACATCAAACGCAACTTGGATAAATGCTATTTAAACAAGGAAAAGACTACCCAATCATTTAAATAAACTTCCAAGAAATCATGGATGAAATCTTTAAATGTTGTGACTATTGTGCATGAGAATACCATAGGTGCATTATTAAAACCCAATGGCATGACTGAGTATGCAAAAAAACCCTCCTCTGTTATAAAAGTAATTTTGGCTCTATCCTCCTTTATGATCATAATCTGATCGTATCCACTAAACCCATCTATAAATGAATATACTTCATACCCTACAATAGAATCTAGAGCTTCATCTATAAATGGTATGGGGAATGGATCATTTACATAATCATCGTTAAGAATGTGGTGGTAGTCTCTACATACCCATATTTATCCTTTTTTTTTGGGATATACTACCATTGGGCTTACCCAATCAAATTTTTATATTGGATAGATTATCCTTACATCCCACATCCTATCCAGTTCTACTTTTACTTTTAGTTTCATATTGGGGTTGAGTTTGTATGGTTACTTCTTGATTAGATGTGCGCTCTCTTTCAATTCAATGTGCATCTCACTAAGAGATGGATCAACTCCTTGAAACTATGAGAACTTAATGGGGAATACATCTTGGTAGTCCCTTAGAAGTTGTAGGGATTCTAAAATCTCAGTCTCCATCCAATAGTCACCTACACTTGCCAGTTTTGGAACCTCCTTTGTTTCAATGTTAGTAATGAGTTTCTTGAGAGGTTGCTAATATATATATATTAAATTTTTATTCATCCACTAATTCTTGGATCTTCCTTTGCCATTCATTATTTAGGATCTGGATTTTACGTAGCTTATCTTCTTTAGATAGTGCTATGCAAGTGTCCTTGAGTGGTTCTATAGGCTACTCAGGTCCAAATAATCATTCAAATCTAAATCTACATCAGAATTAGATTTTTCATAATCATCTACCTCATCTTGGATTTGGTGACAAGGCTAAATAAAAACTTGTTCTTCAATATTATAAGCTTTATACCTTAGAGTGTGGAATTAAGATTGAAAACTATGTTTTTTTATGCAGCTAATTCTGTTGTGGTGCTCACATATTTCATGCACTCACTATAGCTAATTATCCTAATGAGTTTCCCACCAAGTATAGCAACTCCCTTCAAAGCATAATTTAGTGTTCTACCCTACTGATTGATAGTAAAAATATGGACTTAAAGTCATATAATAAAATAATTGATGTCCTCTGTTACATAATATATAGGTAGTTGATGTTCATACACAAAGACCATCCTCATGGGCCTAACTTCGTGGTCATTATGGGCCTCATTAAGGAGATGTGTATCTAAATCACCACTAATAGAAGAAGCTACTTCCTATGGCATTATGCCTTCCCTTGTTGGTTCTATATAGTCCTACATGTTATCATCAGCTTGGTACAAGAAATTAACTTCTAAGTAAGTGGGAAATTTTATAGACATGGAGGCACAATCTTGTTTGATGAATTGATTTATAATCAATTGTGTAACTTCTATTTTTAGTCTTCATTATTTTTCTATGTTCAATTATTGGTTAAGCGTCGACTGTACATGGGGTTTGGATTATTGGTATAGGAATTTACATTGTGTTATTTGCATAGCATTAGGATTCTCCTTTGTATTGACCTTCATTTATTTGATTTCTTAAAAAAACATGTGGAGAGTCTAGTTTAATAAGAATTATATTTAGTTTGTGTGTTCTATTGAGGGGAATGACCACAACCTTATCACTTTGATGTGCCTCAATCTAGTTGAGTACTATATTAATAGTCATCCAACCTTCATACACCCATTTATTTCTTATTAGGATAGGGTAGTGCATTGTCATAGTATTTATGTCTATGACCTCAAAGTTTCCTTGTAAATACAAATCTACAACTTTGATCTCAACATTCTCCAATTGACCAATATGCTCAACTTTCTCATAGTCAGCCAAGCTTAGAGTTATTGGGCTATAGCTGAGGGCTAGTCATCTAATAGCTTCCCATGTGGATCAAGGAATCATATTTATTGTGCTACTAAAATCAAAGACAACATTTAGGATTTTATATCATGTAAATTCAATACCAATTCATGCATCCACATCTCATGGTTTCTTTGTCTTGACATACCAGACCAAATTTTCTATCTTTTATTGGCCATACTATGCACATTCTAAAAGATTATGTATTAGGTTCATGATGTTTTATGGTATATTTTCATTACATAGAGTACTCAAGAGTTTCATTAAATATGTTAGCACAATGACAAATCTATCTTGTCATATGATGCACATAATTTGACCATATATTTGCACATAGATGGTTGTAGCATTTCCATCAGTAGTTTCTTCTTATTGAATGTTTTTCAACAACTGCATAGCTTCATTCATAAGACTCTTTTCTATAGATAAATCTAGTTATTTATCT
This sequence comes from Torreya grandis, assembly GCA_037957365.1. NCBI lineage: Eukaryota > Viridiplantae > Streptophyta > Pinopsida > Cupressales > Taxaceae > Torreya > Torreya grandis. The sequence continues at coordinate 126,097 of JARHVA010010784.1, forward strand.
TGTCTAACCTTTCTAATACCCTAATCCTGAGGCATCTCAAGTGGATGGATTCCTTTTTCTACATGTTGCTGCCATATCACAATGTTTAAAAAGGCATTTTATTTAGGTTTTGCACTTACCATGTTTACATTTTGGATAGCTTTTCTCTTCCTCTGATTTTTTAGAATAGGACAATCATTTGTATCATGATGCTCAAAGACTCTATAGTATACACAATATGATTGTCTCTACGGATTCATTGGGTAGTTTCTTTGAACATGATTATCCTTTTCACATAGTTAGCATTGTAGAGGAGGCTATTGATAGTTGTTTCCTTAGCCACCTTGGTATCCTCCTTTGTATGCACCTTGGCCTCCTCCTCTATTAGATTAGTATCCTCCTTGATATCCTCCTTATAGATGCAAAAAATTTCACTACTGATTATTATCTCCCATACTAAACTATTATTGTGCAATTGGTGGAGTCCAAGTTGATTGTTGTGGTGGCATTATAGGTGAACTACAAGGTGATTCATATTGGTATTGAGGGGATGGAGGTGTCCATCCTGGTGATGAAGGAGTTCATCTAGGCAAATAAAAAATTCATCCATCTAGGTCATGAGCTGGTACTATGGTGAACTTGGAATCCATTGTGGACCCACTTGGGTCACACAACTCTTATCAACCTCTAGGTCTAGGATTATTGCTTCACTAAGGATATTTGTTATGTTGCAATGGAAAACACATTTTTAGAAATATCCTCTTTAAGTTCTTGTAGATCTCTACAATTATTCTCATCATTATTAGTGGATTTACAAAAAATACAATACAAATTTTGATGATTTTTAATATATTATTGTAGTAGATGATATTATGTCATAGCATGCCCTACTACTTGACAAAGTTCATGGAATTTCATCTTTACTTTCAGATAGTCATTTCAATAGTGTCCCTCTTTTACACACTTTGTACACCACATGTTTAATTTTTGTTTTTATATATCATGATACTACTAAATTATTTTCATGAAAGACTCTAATGTGTTTTCAAATTTAGAGTTATCATTAGGAGATTCTCCATACTCCTTAATATGTTCTACTCACAGTGAAGTAGTTATAGCATCTACTTTCATCTCAGATTATGATTGTGTAGTGAAAAACTAAATTATAACTCACAATCATTCAATAAACCATGCTACCTTATCCTTATATATCAAAGTGATTTTAATGATCTCCTAGCTAGTTCTCATATTAATTCACACTTTTGTAATTGTTAATTGGTGACACCCTTAACTTGCCATTTCATTTTACAAGTTAAAAGGTACTATTCAGAGTCTATAGACCCATCATAAATGGTTAAATTTAAGAATCCTCTTGATTGATTCATCATAGTATCTAGTATAGATGTAGTCTTATATGCATTTTTTATTTGAGGTGACTTCATCCTAGGTGTTCCTACCTACATACTACTCTGTGCACTAGAGGAATTTTCATGCGCACTATGCTTGTCTTCACTTCCTTGCTATTATTGTTCAACTTCACCTAATACTATATACTTTAAAGCCTTTCTAATTTATTTTATTTTAATCTCCATGCCCCAATGGTTCACATTCTTTGAAAATTATTTTTCCCAACTCTTCTCCCCTTGTTTGGCTTGCTAACAAATTCTAGTAGGATATATAAGATTAGGTTGTGAGGATGCATACACTTCTAGTGAATAATCCTTTCTAGTGACTTATTTATCTACTATAATTGAGCCTATAATTAACCTATGACTAAGTTTAATTTATTTTTTTAATTATTCTTCTTCTATCAATACCCTTTTCTGTAGCTACTCACTACTTCTATCTTCCATCCGTTCTATTCCTAAACTAATCTCATCTTCTTCCTCGCATGTCTCTTCTTATACTCACTCTTCATATTATCAATATTTCTACTATCATCCAACATCATTATATTTATTTGACCTTCACTCATCATCCCCATAGTCACTTTTACACACTTGTTCATCAACTACTTTACTACTATTCTTACTTTTATTCATATCTACTTGGGTATCCATCTATTTTTGTTATCATAGTTCCCTTTGTGAATAAATTTTTTTCTTATAAATCTTCTTCCCTTAAATCTCTGTTATAGATTCAATCTCAAGATCTAGTGACTCATCTATCCATCATTCACCATCATGTGCACACATCTCCATACACCTAAAGTGTCTACTCCATACTAGTTGGAATATGCACCATGGCCTTTTCCATCACCAACATTTTCAATAAAAGATGTAGTCACTATAAAACTTTCCCTCTAATTCCTTAGATGAAGTGGTCCTACGTATCCTTGAACACTATATATATATATATATATATATATATATATATATATATATATATTTGTACTAAAAAATCAATAGTGTATCTATCTATAGTGGTTATAACCAAGCAATCTATCACTCTTATCTAATCACATTCCAATTTTACTAACTGGTCTATCTTTTTGTCAATCCAAGTAATGGTCCCTTCCACTCTGGGATGGAAGCAATAGTAATCTAGTCTTGTTAACTAATTATCCAAAAATTCAAGTAGTTCACACTAGAAAAAATTGTATATTTAACCATATATATGTTCCTAAATGATTTCACTCATGGTGATACCCATCCTTTTCTATTTTTCTTCTGTGAAGTGCCATATTTTTTGGTCTAACCACATTTAAATGTATTTTTATCCTAGTAACCATCTTAGCATAGTTCTCTATAGAAGGAGTGGTTCCATGTTCACTACACCATTGTTAGTAGAGGTTATTATTTTAACAAAACATGCTAAGGATGAGGATAGCTAGGTTTTTGTAGTCTACACAGGATAGTGCAGTGAATTCATGAAGACCCAAAACATGATAGAAGTGAAATATTATGTGATAGGCATAAAATATGATCAACCAAGAGTTATCGAAAGATGCAAAACATTTAGATTATATTAAGATAGATAAAACCAAATAATCAAACATGCTAACACAAACAAGGATTAACATAAGAGATTTAAAGGTAACCATGAATTAGAAAGTCTATATTGATCTCAGTAAAAGGTCATCAAATTCTTCATATTAGCATACATATTTATAGTCACTTCAGTTCCTAACTATTCATATTATTCTTCATACATTAGAACCAAAATTAGGATACTATTCATCTTCTATCCTTTCACAAGCTAGAGAGGATAGGACAATATACATTAGCCAACAACTTCATATATAATGCATGAATATTCAAAGGAATATCCTACATAACTTTATTATTTGATTTCCT